>PVKE010038935.1:0-15248 GCA_004027555.1 Craseonycteris thonglongyai
TTTTTTTTTTTTTTTTTTTTTTTTTTTTTTTTTTTTTTGCTTTGTTTTGTTTTGTTTGGCAGAAAACCAATTCCTGGGGAAAGAAGTTCTATGATGAGATAAGTGGAAAATACTACATACTTCCTGATATCATTCTCATGCAATGTATTTCTTATTAGGGCCCATGAGGCAGTGCAACCACTGACCACAAAGAAGTGAAATTTTCCACTCGAGTCCTCAGTATAGCTACAAATGGTAATGAAGAGATTATTCTCATAACACCACAGAATGATATGAATAGATTCCTTAAAGGAACCCAATCCACTATTTACAGGTAAGGAATCTAAGGGCAGGAGAGGCCAACTTACTCCCCATGTCACACAGGAAATGGAAGAGGGAGGGCAGAGGGTGGAATTGTACCTGTGTGTCCAGGTCTCTCTTGGTACATGAATCCACCCACTATTATCTTTCACTTCACACAAAAACACCTTTCAGAAGAAAATACGAGCTTCTCAGTATACATGTGCCCCTTCTAGCACATATGCATGACATGTCAATAGAAAAATATCAAGTGCACACTTCCAAACTCTTCCTGCTGCCTGTATTTAAACTTACAGCAAAATCAGCCATTTCTTGTCTCATCATGATTAACCTAGAGTATGAGTGAATACCCAATCTATTTAGAGATACAGATCTGTGAGAAAAGTTTTCCTGATTCTTTGTCTAAAATATAGTTTCATTTGACCTGATTGGGGTTTAGGGAGACTTCAAATCTTACTTTTTTCATCTTTCCGTGTTAAACTATGAGTATGACAGTGGGCTGAATGAATCTGCTAAGATATTTCATACATTCTTTATCAATTAAAGGAAAAGGCTTCATCTTAGGATCCTGAGAGTTTTAAGAGCAAATAAAAAGTAGAGGAAATGCAGGAAGGGCTAAAATAGCTGAAATGTTCTATTTTTTTCTTTTAATAATTGGTGCTAAAGAAGGAATACGAGCTTTGGATTTTAAGTGCTGTCATCGAAGGAAAGAAACTAACTTGTAAGTGTTTTGACCTTCAGAGGAAAGGTTCCGGGGCAGCTGGCAACACTTTGTCCTGTTCTTGTTTTATTGCACATCCACCCCTATGCTCTGGTGGTCACCTTTCTTTTACTTTTTCAATTATAGTTGACATACAATATTCTCTTCAATTCAGGTGTACAAGATAGTGATGAGACATTTATATCATTTACAAAGTGATCACCCCGAAAAGTCTCATTGACTCTATTGCCTATGCTATGCTTTACATTCGCATGGCTATTTTATAGCTGCCAATGTGTACTTCTTAAGTCTCCTGCGCCTTTCTTCTGTGGCTCTCCCTAACCATCTGGTTTGTTAGGACCCTTTAATTAGTCATCAGCCAATTTCATTTAAGTTTATATTATAATCCTGTTAAAAGCTCAGGTAATTAAGGTCAAATTTACAAGGTGATTTTCTCAATGGCACAAAGCCAGGCCATGGAATTCTCTAAAATTAATAACTAAAATTTCTAAATCCTGAAATTCTACCACCCCCTATGCCTCTGAACATGATCTTATTTTGAAATAGGGTCGTTGCAGATTTAATCAAAGTAAGATGAGGTCACTAGGGCTGACCATAATCTGATGACTGACATCTACATAAGAAGAAGAAAATGCCCTGTGAAGACAGAAACACAGAGATACGCCATGTGACTATAGAGGCAGAGGTTGGAGTGATACAGCTACAAGCCAAGAAATACATCCAGAAGCTACGAAGAGGCAAGAAAGATTCTAGCAAGAGGCTCAAAAGAAACATGGCCTTGTTGACACCTTGATTTTGAACTTCTAGCCTATAGAACTGTAATACAATAAGTTTCTGGTGTTTTAAGCCACCGCGTTTGTGGTAGTTTGTTACCAGAGTCCTAGGAGACTAACACACATGGGAAATGGGACTTCGCAGATGGGATTAAGGATTTTGAGAGAAGATTCTTTTAGGTCAACCTGGGTGAATCCAGTCTAATTAAATGAGTTCCAAGTGTCTTTATAAAAGGGAGATTATACAGGAGGAAGGTCAAAGTCATAAAAGGAAGGAGATATGACAATGGAAGTGAAGGACCAGAGCCAAAGAGAGGTTTGTCAGAGATTTTAAGATGCTGCATTGCCAGCTTCGAAGATGGAGAAAGAGGCCGTGGGCCAAGGAACGCATTGGCCTCAAGAAGCTGGAAATGAGAAGGCAACGTTCCCACCTTGATTCCCAACAGAGGTTGCAGGGCCTGTCTGACACCTTGTTTTTGCCCCCAGTGAAACCCACTTTGGACAATGACCTCCAGAACTGTAACACAATAGACTTGTATTGTTTTAAGTCATTACATTTGTGGTAACGTGTTATAGTAGAAATAGGAAACACTTAGATAATGTTTTCCTTGGTTCAACACTAGGCTTGATGTATTAAAGACAGAACAAAACATTTTTTACCACCAAATATTCATTTTAGTATTGCTGTAATTCTAATTAATTTTAAAAATCTATTAGCCATTCAATACCAAATTTTTTAATAAATGGATAAATAAATCAGTTTCAACTGTACAAAGACATGTAGACCAAACTTTGTTCAATAGTCATTTTTTTCATTTTTATTAAATTTATTGAGGTGACATTGGTTAATAACATTAAATAAATTTCAGGTGCTTCACTTTCTAATATGATATCTATATCTTCTATTGTATGCTCACCACCCAAAGTCTAGTCTGCTTCCATCGCCGTGTTTTTGACCCCCTTTACCATAATTTGCTAAGGGGAAAAACCCTATGATAACAGTCCCTTAATACATAGCATGGTGTCCTATAACAAGCCTTCTTTAATATCCTTTACTTGAATACCAAAACATGAAGGTGGTCCTAGGCCAGTGGTCGGCAAACTGCGGCTCGCAAGCCACATGCGGCTCTTTGACTCCTTGGACCTAGGCAAACCCACATAGCCACTGGGATTGAAAGAAGGCAAGAGAAGGGCACCCAAGAAATTCTTCCATAGAGTCTGCCAATACCCCTCTAATTCTCACCCACTTGAAAATATCACTGAGTTCACAGAATGTGGCCAGTTTCATTCAGGGGTAGATTTACTTCTTTGGATCGGTGCTGGTGACTAATTAGCAGCCAGATGTGTCCTCATAAATAGCCATGTTTTCTGCACATAAGGGCATTTCCCCTTTCAGGACAGGAGACAGATGTTCAAAGGATGATCTTCGCTGACAAAGCAACATCTGGCCTTTCGTCTCTTGCTGGGACTGATTGTCTTATATATCACCCCAACAGGAGGTGCAGTCGAGCCCAGAATGTGAACTGGTTCCTGCAGAGCCAGTCATCGCAGTGAGATGGGAAGTACTAATGGGCAGACTTCGTGCATTAAACCAGATCAAAGGAAGAAAAAGGGAGTTGTAGTAAGACATGATCAATTACATAATTCCAGAAACCAAATCTAAATGAGCATCAAAAAGTTCACATGGAAGCTATTTGAGATAGAACATGTAAAAGGCTTGCATAAAAATATGCTGCTTTTCAGGATTGATATTTCTAAAAATAGCAACAGTAGTCTGGCAGACTGGCCAACACCACAGGTTTGGGGATTCAAAAAGCAAAGGGTCTGTGTCTCAATATATCACACGCACACACACACACACACACACACACCCAGGAATGTGATGTTGGAATGAGACATAACCTTGGGCAAAGTATTTAGTCTGTAACTTAGTGTCCAAATATGCAAAAGTGGGTTAATGACTACCTTATTAGGTGATCATGAGGATTTTTGAAATAACAGTGTCTGGCGCAGTTTGTTCTTAAATAGTGACCATTTATTGAGCGGTTACCATGTGGTGGGCACTGTGCAAGGGCTCTGGTTACATTACTGACAGTAATGGAGTCTAGAGGTTCTTAGCACAAATACAGACTGCCTGGGTGCATAGCCCCACTCTACCACTTCCCTCTACATAACAACCTTGGGAAAGTTACTTAGCTTCTGTGTGCTTTGGCTTGCCCATCGCTACAAGTGGGTAAGTATTATCAACTCACAGATTTGTGGTCAGAAATAAATAAGGGGACGGTCTTCAGTGAAATTAATTTATTAAAAATTGTGTATGTATTTTTACATGTTTAAACCCCAGTTACTTTCAAAGTACCCTCTATTTGATGCAGGACACATTTTTTTTTTTTTTAAGATTTATTTTATTGATTTTTGACAGAGAGAAAAAGAGACAGAGAGAGACAGAGAGAAGGGGGAGGGCCCAGAGCAGTCTCCATAGTTGACATTAGTTGTCCATATAGTTTCACTCCACAGGTGGGCACAGGGCTGCGCAGGGCAGAACTGGGCCGGGAGCCTCCCACATAGGTCCCGGCAAGAACTGAACTGGGGGCACACCCCAGTTCAGCATGTGGGTTCGCATGGGCAGGGGCCGGGAATCGATCCTCGGTCCCCGGGGCTTCAAAGCTAGTGCTTAACCCGCTGAGCCATCCCAGCTTCCCCAACAGTACACCTCTTGAGGTGCTTTTGCCACTGCTTAAAAATATTTGAATTCCATTTTGATGCTTTTTAGTGCTTCTGTCAGCAAAAAATTTCCTTCTGAGGGCTTTTTTCATCCAGGAAACAAATAAGAGTCACTTGGGATGAAACTGGGTGACTAAGGAGGGTAGGGCGTGGGGGTTGTGCCACTTTTGGTTAAGAACTGCTGAACACTCAGTGCAGTGTGGGCAGGTGTGTTGTCATGCTGCACATTTTTCATGTAAATCGCCCATCATAAAACGCACGAAGGTATTCAAAGAGTCTCCAAAATAATTCACTGAAGCCAAATGCAGCCTCTCACAATAATGCCAGCTGGTACACAGATGCAAATGGGTTCCCCGAACCCTCACCTAGTGGGAGAAGCCTGTCCTACAAGGTATCCGCCCTCCAGAAGAGAATTTTGAAAAAAAATTTTTTTTTTTGGTCCCCTCTGTGTTCAGTTAACTTAGAAACAGTTTCTGGCACATTATAATGATTCATAAGTGTTAATATTATTTTCCCTTTAACTTTTATGAAGCTTTGTTATAAATGCTATTATTAGATCCATTTTGTCAACAAAGAAGTTGGGTGGATCCAGGATTGAAGTACAGGTAATCTACTACTTGTCCAAAATTGGATTGAATTTGATGATACTGGAAGAAGGAACTCACCAAATCTATTTTGACCTTGAGTAAGGTGACCAGACGTCCCGCTTTTGGCGGGACAGTCCCAATTTTTAACAATTTGTCCTGTGTCCCACAGAGTTTTAGAAAAGTCCTGATTTTTGGAAAGAATGCACGACAAGCTAGGGAACGGCGGGAGATAGACCAAATTTTTAATCAAGAACCCCCTCCCCCCCGGTCAATGGTGTCCCACTTTACCAATGTTTAGATCTGGTCACCTTACCCTTGGGCCACCCTTACCAAAATGAACTGGCTTCAAGACTTCGGGAAATTTCTCAACTGCTCCTTGTCTCATTTCCATATAAGGAAAATAACACTGCCCCCTCATCAGGTGGTGAGGAGTTAATGAGATGATATAGTAGATTCCCAATCACAGAGCTTAGCACAGAGAAAGCCTTCAAAATACGTTATCTCATAATAAATACTATTAGTAAAATCCTCTGTGACAATCATTTAGTCCTGTACCTCCTTTGGAAAAAATAAACAAAAACAGGGAGAGAGCATGAGTTAATTCTCAGTGCGTTTCGGGTCATTTCCTACTCACACTGTGACCCTGTCCTAGGACTTCTGTGAAATAACAGTCCGACTGGTCCGTGGGAAAGTCTGGGATGATGGACAGCGCCTGGGCTTGCTCTGCATCACCCTCTGGACTGGATTTGATGACAAGCAAAGGGCTGGCTGATCAAAAGAGAGATAACCGCAGCTGAGAGCATGCTGAAAAACAAATGACTTTAGCTGGCCCTGGAGTATTCAAGTAGTCTAGCCCTGGTGCACGAAAAGTAAAAAGTAGTGAGTGGCACTTGGACACTGGTTGGAACAGGAAAATCATTCAAGTTTAAAGTGAGAACTATCTGTAAAAAAAGAAGCACAACTTCCATGAGGCAAATTGTATTTGCTGAACCATTCGCATAACACGGTGTTTAAAATGACACTGGGGTAATTGATTTTGCATTAGTGATTTCAAGCATAGTATGTAAGAAATATTACCAGCCGACTTTCTAGCTGCTTGCCACAGCAAACTTAAACTGATAAGAAAGCACATTCTTCTTCCCAGCATAGCGAGGCCTTGTGGATCCCAGACGCTGTGGAACAGGCCCAACCTCTCCACACAGGTTGGCAGTGCCCCATCAACTCTGCTGTTGGTGGTGCCCTACCACGTATTGAATTCATCAGGCTTGGGGGGAATGACCCAAAACTTGGGTGGGAAGAGTGGAGCTAGATAAACATAGACTTGGCTAACATAGTGCTCTATTGTATCTGTGACAAACAGTTCCCTAGAGCAAGCATTCAGAGAGACCTTTGTGAACGCTCAGAAACCGATAGCCAGAGAGCCAGGGTGGAGAGTGAACGGAGTTGAAGCAAGTCTCACCCAAGAGCAGTGAGGAAGAGAGAGAGCTCTCTGACCACGCAACAACCATGAAAATAAGCACCGAGCTCAAAGATGCAGGTAGCTGGCTCAAAAGAGACTTTCTGTCCTCGCGAGTACCCATTTGTAAGAGGTTCAGTCGTATTTTCATAGGACTTCGCACAACTAAGTCCTGTTTGTGACACCAGGTGACATGTATTCTCATGGTGTCTTGGCTACAAATCTGGCTAGGGACAGGCTACAGATTCATTAAAATGCTATAGATAGAGAGGATCTGACACAAGCGAAACTTTCAACCCAGAACAAAGTAAACACAAGTAAAAGAGGGGAGAGCTGCTGATCTAGTTTCATTATAAGATAAATACAGCAACAAAGGCCACAAAATGCATGACCTTTCTCTAGGAAGGCACATTTCTAACAAAAAATTAAAAAACAGCAATAGAGACAACAATTTTAATAATGGTAATATAAATACTTTAGTTCATCACAATCACAAACTGAATCACATAGATATTCCAGATTTTGTAGGGCTTATACCATTTGTGCTCAAACTTTAATGGAAGGTTGATATGGGTAAAATAAAGAAGCCCCCCTTTTATAGAAATTTTTGTTCTCCTTTTTCTTAGTTCAATTCACTCCCTGGTTTTACTATTTCTATTCTTAGAATTCCCCCAGTGTCTCTGACTTTAGCTCATTATTCTTTTTTTCTTTTTAAGATTTATTTATTGTTTTTGACAGAGAGAGATACAGTCAGAGACAGAGAGAAGAAGGAGGGCCCAGAACAGTCTCCATAGTTGCACATCATTGGTTTTTCCACATAGTTTCATTCCACAGGTGGGTGGGGCAGCACAGGGCAGGAACTGGGCCGGGGTCTCACCCCGGTGAGAACCGAACTGGGGGCACTCCCCAGTTCAGCACATGGGTCCGCACAGGCCAGGGCCGGGATTTGATCCTCGGTCCCCGGGGCTGCAAAGTGAGCGCCTAACCCACTGAGCCATCCTGGCTTCCCCTAGCTCATTATTCTTATGCTAAGTCTCCAGTCTCTGTGAATCACCCTGGAATGTGTATATGCCAGACATCAGTTATCCTGGAACTTGATTTGTGTTGTTGATTGTGGCCAGGTATTCCTTCCGAGACTTTCATAGTCAACTCCTGAGCAGATAAAGCCCCAGGAAAACCAGTAGGATGGGCGGGGTGGGGTGGGGGGGAGGGGGGCATCAAATACAGTTTCAATGACCAATACGTTCAAATTCATTAACTATATCTGTCTCTTCTTATCTAGGGAACATCAGCATATAAAATATACCCCAGTGAGGCTTCCAGACCATCCCACACAAAGAAGTCAGCACTGTCTTTGGGGTGGCTCTTGAGACCCCTTCCCCCTTCTTAGCCCAGTTAGGGGGAGAGCTCTGTGAACCCCAGAAAGCAGGAACAATGACCACACTCAGCAGAAAGCAGATACAGAAAGAGAACTTCAGCCCCTCAACTTCCTACAGAGATTTATGGGGATCACATCTCTCAAGAGGAAAAGCAGGCAGGCAGCTAGAACAGGGGTATCTAAGGGATTAAAGTTCACATTGCTGAGATAGTTAGCGCCCAGTTCAAGTAGCCATAGGAGGGCATATGATCGGTGGTGGCTCACACGGCCTGTGTCCTCTCCCAGGGACCACCCAGGCCCAGCCCCCAGAGATAAAGCTTTCTGCCAAAACCTTCCTGAAAAAAGGAGCTAGGACCCCAACCAGAGTTAGCTGAGTTTTGACACAGGTGCAAACCATTAAACCTTGTCCTTAGCCTGACCCCTGGCCTCCTTATAATAAAATTATAATAAAACAGCATAGAGGTTTGCCACCCCCACCCCCAGCCCCACCCTGTGGGTTTTTCTGTATGCATTCTGGGAAGGAACACGGGCAGTTAAAAAGTGATGTAATGAGGCCCCTTGTCAATCAATGTTCCCTTTTCCCAAGGAAAGGCGAGAAAGACTGCTCAGCCCTTTGTCATCTGCCCTTGGAGCCACCTCTTCTGGCTCCAGGCCTGCTTCCCCTCTCATAAGGGTACTTTCTCTATTTTTACTCCATATAAACTTTGCTGCTTACCCTCCCTTTCTGTATTCAAGTCCTCATTCTTCAGGGCCACAAGACAATGAACCCTGGACAGAAAATAGTGCAACAAGAGGACAAAATTACTAATGCACTATTTCTAGAACATCTCCTAGGTTGAGTTGACAGGTTAAATATTGGACTCCTGGTTTGAATCTAAGATAAACAATGAATAAATTTTAATACAAGTACTTCCCATGCAAAATTTGGGACACAGTTATACTTTAAAAAAAAAAAAAGAGTTCATTATTTAATTATCTGAAATTCAAATCTAAGTGTCATGTATTTTTTATTATGCTAAATCTAGCAACCCTGCTTTTAGGGTCTTGGAAGAGGCTCAGAGGATGTGAGAAATGCCCAAGGCTGTTCATTTCCCAATTAGTTCCCAAATAGGTACTGTTAATGGCTGCATTTCACAGGTGCACATGTTGAGGCCATGCTTAGCCTTCACTATTGAATTTGGGGAGTGACACATTTAAAAGAATTTGTAGCTATTGTAAAGGCTTACAGAAGTGTGTGTCAGGTGAATGAAAATAGCTTATACATCATGGGAGATGGAATGAAAGGAATAGAATTATTTTGCCAAAATAAAGAAAAAAGTAAGAAAAACTTGTGAATACTGATATCAGGAGTTCAAAAATCATAACATCTCAGAATTAAGGGAGACTTTATAACTTCAACAAGACTTCAATGTTTGAACCCCCTCAATGACTTTCTAGCCAAAGATTACTAATCATATTGTAGCAAATCCAAACATTAGCCCCCAAACTCCAGTATGTGTACAAGAAACCTTTTTTCCTTTAAGTAAAATAAAGTCTAACCCAGAAACTAAGGCTTGTTGGGCTGAAGCAGGGATATACAATAATGTGACTGTAATGGAAACTGAAAGGCGGGGCTACAGAAGCTTCTAGGGGGTGGCTTTCATACCATGAGAACATGGGCAGAGATGAGAACCTGAGACGGGGCTGGGCTTGCCCTGGTGTGTCCTCAGCTCCCCTTCTCTGCTGTCCCCACGACGCAGGGGCACCACGGGGCCCCACTCTGATGGCCAGGCAGGTTAGAGCCACAGGGCAGGAGCAAAACCCTAAAAGTACTTTGAAAGATGCAGGAAATGGGGAGCATGGTGATAAGGGAAGCCAGAATTCCAGAGACAAGGATAAACTGGTCCATGCTGAAGGAACATCCCGACCAACTTCCTACTAGGCTTTGCTTTCAGAGATGACACTGTTACCAGAGGAAAACTGATTTTGGGCTCGTGCTGCCTGCGACACATCAGCCAATAGACTGACACAGGAGTTGGGTCAAGAATACGCGTTTATTACCAGGGACCAACAACCCAAAGAGCTGGAGGTTGGGTGGAAAGAAGAAAAGGGGGTTTTATTTCAGTGCTACATAAAACCCACAAAGAGAAATAACCCTGTTGCCCCTCCAGGCCTGTCCCAGAGCCCTTCTGCCTTTTAACAATACCATCCTTTGGAGAAGACAGGTGACTACAGATCCCCGTGCAGATCCCTAAGGCAGCGGAAAGCAAGGTCCAAAAAGCCCAAGCAGAAGGAATAGAGCTGTCTCTGCCCTCCCTCTGTTCGCTGTCCTGTGGGAAACACAGGCAGCTGGAGTTCAGTCCCTCAGGTGGATCTCTGATCTCCACCAAAGCCAACAGAGAGGCCACCTCTCATCTTCCAGGCCAGCAACCCCAGCGATCCCAGCGCTGAGCATGAGCTCCCACTGCTTCCACGGGCCTGCGGTCTCCGGCTACACTCCGGGCCGGCACCGGCACCGCGGCTGCGCTTGGTGGGCCCAGCTGGCTGCTCCCCACTGCTCTGCAGCGCTCCGCCAACCTCCAGACCCTCGCTGCAAGCCTTTCCGCCCTCCTCCTTTTCTATGCCGGCTGCTGACAGGAAGGCCCCTCTCCTGTCCATCACGGCTCTTGCACTGATTACCCACACCCGCCAGCCTGCAGCGCTTCCGCTCTTGTCAACTGCATCCACTAGTGCTAGTCACGCCTGTGTCCCTCAGCACGTCCCGTCTTCCACCAGAACTGAAGGGAGAGCCCTTAGGTGCCTTCCCCACCCCTGTCCTGCTGCCCAGGGAGGCCTCCTCTCGTAGGGCCCCTCCCTCTTCACCCTGTTACCACAGGGACCGGCAGGAGCTCCAAGCCTTGCAAGCCCTCCTAGCCACACCCAGAAAACATACTTGGGGAAGAAATCCTTACCTGGTGTAACCGGCTTTGTGTTTTGTTTGGTTTTGTTTGGTTTTTTCTTACTTAATCTAAGGTGACCAACTTTTTTCCAATGAAAAGGAGGACATAAATAAATTTAAAAAACAAATATTGCAAATAAAAAAAATTATTCTTTGCAACAGTAACTAAACAGAAAGCATTATAATATAGTAAATAGATAATGCAGGTGTATTATGATTATTATTTGAATATGAATATTTTTCAATTGAATGAATATTTTTTGTTAATGTGTCATTTTCTAACAAAATATTAGAAATATCCGTACAAGAACTATTTTTCATATTGAATTTCACAGCAAGTGCTGCAGCTAGAGTATCAACATTCAGTCTTGATTTTTCAGTTGTCCAAAAATCATTAGCAATTGAAAATACCCTTTCAACTGCTGTGTTCGTGCCAGGGCAGCACAATGTAAAGTGGACTAGAAGTGAATTTTCATATGGTATATGTGCATTTTTGAAACGGTTGAATATTTCCACCCATCTTTTATCAACTTCAACATGTTCATTTTCCCACTCGACCAATTTTTCAGAATTTAAATAAATATTCCGTTTTCTAATTTCTTCAAATAGACAAATGTCTATTTTAATGTCTGGTAGTTCTGTGGATTTAAACTGAACACAAGTTGGAAAGGAGGACATCTAGGAGGACACTTTTCGAGGGAAGACAGAACTGCCAAAAGGAGGACTGTCCTCCCTAAAGGAGGACGGTTGGTCACCTTACTTAATCAGAAGTGACAAGGAAACAGGGACAAGGAGGGAGGGGCCTAAGAAGGAGGCGGCTGCCTCTGCGAGCCTGAACAAGTGGTGGAGTCACCTCCCTCCCGAGCAAGCTAGGCCATAGTTGACAGGGGAAGCGGGACCCTCCTGCTCCCCGCGAGGCCGGCCTGGGTATAAAAGCAGAAGCGGGTGGAAACGAGGGGCTCTCGGTTTGGACCTGCTCGGATGGCAGCTGCCCGACCTCCGCAGCATTGCAGGAGCAGCAGGCCGCTGAGCGGGAGGGAGGGGGCAGCACTCAGCGCCGCGATCGCTGGGAGGCGGTTCCGTGAAAGTTGGAAGTCTTCCTGGAGCACCGTGCACCAGCCGGCGGTGCTCCCCAGAGGCTGGTGTCACCAAATGGAGAAGGGCTCTGGGTACAGCCTGAGACTGGCCTGGTTGGATAGAGGGTGGTGGGATTACTTTGCTTTGGGTGCTTAATAGTTACATAGAGCTTTGAATAGACTCCTTTCCTTTTCACCACAGCACTGCCTTTGAAATCAGTATGTGGTCCCCAGCTGTTCAGTAACAAATATGTAAGAATAACATAAAATCAGTTCACTCCAAAGCTTAAAAAGTTGCTCTGTTTCAATTAAACAAATTTCTTCTTTTTTTTATTATTATTATCATTATATTATTATTCTGAGGTCTTTTTATAAAAAGCAAATTAAACCTAGAAGAAGTAGGCCCAGGATGACTGTTATTCACTTCTGCCTCCGGCTTTTACTGTTGGATATTGCTGGGAAAGAAGATCACAGTAAAGGGACCTGTGGGGGTGACGGCTACTTGCCCCCATGTTTTCATAAATGGAAGCAGCCAGGCAGAGAGCACAGTCGTCACCACGTCCCAAGCAGGCACTGGAGGTGGGAGCTATTCAAGCAAGGGCCCATGTGACTAGCGGGTCCCACGCAGCAAACCTAAAACCGCATTAGCGATCATGTGAACTGCCCAGGCAGCTTCATGGCCCTGTGCGTATGTATAAAAATAGATCTGCTCACTCAGTCTGCATGAGCTCTGGCCGTGTCTCACTTCCAAACTAACCTGTAATGTGCCTACTGTTCCCTAATATTGGAAGTGGTCCTTGATCAACAGAAGGTTGGAACAAAGCAGATATGAAATTAAAAAGTCACCAGAGAGACCAGAATGAAAGATTCACCTACAGCAGAAATTTGGAAAGGTAAGCTTAGTCTTTTTCTCCTGGGCATCTTCGTGCTGCAGATTCCAATTGGAGTGGAATGCCAGGTTGCTCACAGAGATGGTTGTCCTTGTCATGTGTCCTAGCCAATTGGAAATTGGCAGCACGCATGATCTCTTAGAAGGTCTTTTTGCCAAGCTTCTAGGACATTTTCCAAGGCCAAGTAGAATGGCCATTTGGACATTTCTCTAAGCACACAAACTTTTCACAGTGCCATCCAGACTTTCCAGAACTCTGCGTTGTTAGCAAAGTGGCAAAAAATGGAGCGTCACTCTTCTCTACTCAAGTTTTTCCAAATGTCACCATGATCTCACGAAAAGTGAAAAAGAACACACATTTGCTCTAAGGAAAGGCTCATTAAGGGATAACTTCGATTTAGAGGAAAAACAAAAACACAGATGAAACAATCTTTAAGAGAAAATTCAATTGTGGTCCTTATAAGAACTTAACCTTTTGTTCAGGATCAGTTATAATATCATTAACTTTATCCAAAGAAATATATTTATCCTGTGCACAAAAAAGAAAAGGTCAGGAACTAGATTCCAAAACTTTAAAAGAGGAAGATGTATCTCTAAATTACTAAGTGAATTCAACCTTTTGGGAAAGTATTTTGTATTCAGTAAGAACCTTTTATTGCAGGGGGAAAAATTACTAAATCCTTGGCTAAGAACCAAAGGTGAGAATTACGTGAATGCCCACTTCACTTGCCCTTCTAAAATTATGGTTTGGATTAGTACGTAATTAAAAACACTCTCGGAAAATATTCTACAGCTTGCAATAGGGGTCATTCAATAAATTAGACTAATTATTATTTTAGAAATGCAATTGTAAATTAAATAAAGTATCAAAAACAAATCCAATCGCAGATGTTTGGAAGAATTTGTCACTTAAAAACTTCACTGATCACCAAATAATATAATTAAGCAATTACCAAGTGACAGCTGAGTGATGATTATAGCATCAAAGCAAAAGGGCAGAAGTCTTCAACTCCCAGAAGTCACTCACAGACAGATCACAATTAACCAAAGACAGTATTTCTTGCTAATTTTGTCTGACACTCTGGTTGGCAATAGCTCAGCAGTAGCTTTTTGCCAACTGATACCCAGACCCACAACATGCATCAGGCACATTAGGTTCAGAACCCAGGGCCCCCAATACTTACATTAACCTATAAAAAAGGGTTTTCATTTATTTTTAAAGCATAAGGAAAAAGTAAAGTTTCAGATGAAAGAAAATGTTTTAATACATAACAATACATTCATCTCAATATCGTGGCAGTCATAAAATCTTTAGTTTTATTATTAATGGAGAAAAGGGCCCACAACTACAGAAGGACTTAGGGCCCACGAACTTATTCTGTGGCCTTGCCTCAGCCCTTCCCACAGGATCAGAAGGTGCTAAGGTGCTAAGCTGCCTTGGGGAATGGCAGGAACCAGGTGACATCTGACAGTGACAAGAGACAGGGAAACATGACCAGGAGGTGAGAACACAGAGTGGACCTCTGTGTTCAGAGGTGGTGAGTGCTTAGAGCCCATGGTTTATGGGACACAGGTCTGAGGTCAGAGCTGGGCAGAAGGAGGATACCTGAAGGCTGCCACCAAGTCCATACCTTGTTTGTCCTTCTGCCACAGGCGTTGCTTCCAAACCTGTCTTTTTAAAATATATTTTATTTATTTATTTTTGACAGAGAGAGAGAGAGAGAGAGAGAGAGAGAGAGAGAGAGAGAGAGAGAACTGAACTGGGGGAGCTCCCAGTTCAGCATATGGTTCCGCACGGGCCAGGGCCGGGATTCGATCCCCAGTCCCCAGCGCTGCAAAGTGAGCGCTTAACCCACTGAGCCACCCCGGCTTCCCGAAACCTGTCTTTTTAGAGCTTCGATTTGAAGCGGTAACAACCACGCAGTAGCTGGGACAGTCTCGGCCCAGATCCAGTGGAGGTAGAACTCCATGACAACCCCACTACCTGTCCTATCCTCAGCTTTTCTCCCAGCCTTGGTTTCTTTAATATCACATAGTTAATTCTTTTCCTTTCTTCTTATATCCCTCCTGACCACCTTTTTTACACCTTTAATTTTTCATCTTCAATAAATTCTTTCAAACACATTAATATGTTTGAGCATCTATTATTTAACAGTGTATAATACCATGAGATACTTTGTGGGTAGAAAAAAAAAAAGAGATGCTCTCTACTTTTAAAACAAGGTTTCCAAGAAAAACTACAAGTAAACACCCTCACATCTCATCTTATAGAGCTAGAAAAAGAGGAACAGAGGTCCCCCAAAGCCAGCAGAAGAAAAGAATTAATAAAAATTAAAGCAGAACTTAATGAAATACAGAATAGAAAAACAATAGATAAAATTAACGCCACAAAGAGCTGGTTCTTTGAAAAACTCAATAAAATTGACA
>PVKE010038936.1:0-15233 GCA_004027555.1 Craseonycteris thonglongyai
GAGATCGTGTTCTTTATCTTCAGTATCTTCTAACATGGCCTTGAAAAGTCGGTGTTGCAATGGAGCTGCTCGAATAGAGTTGATTATCTTTGTGACTATTTTCATAACATGTTCAAAGGGCAGTATTTTACAACACAAAGCTTCCTGATGGATAACACAGTGGTAGGACATAAAGTTTGAAAATGATTCATCTTTCCTGCAAAGGGCAATAAATCCTTTGTTTTGACCAACCATTGCTGGTGCCCCATCGGTACTTATCGCAGACAACTTATGCAAAGGCATGTTGATCGACCTGGCGTATGTTCTGAAAGTTTTGTAAATATCCTCACCTCTCGTCTGTCCTTTCATTGGTAATATTTGCAACAGCTCCTCTTTTACTGTGAAGTTACTAAATACCATTCTCACCATAACTGCCAACTGTGCGGTGTCTGATGTATCTGTGGACTCGTCAAATTGCAGAGAGAAGCAGTCACATATTTCCAAGTCAGTCTTTAACTGAGTTTGCAAGTCTTTTGAAATTGTGTGTATTCTTCTTGTGACTGTGTTATTTGACAACTGTAGGTCTTGTATCGCCGACATAATCTCACGCTTGCTAGAATATTCCTCAAACAAACAATCGACAGCAGTCAGAAATGCTTCTTTTAGCAATTCACCATCCTGGAAAGGTTTTTTCTTCTTTGCGAGCATGTGAGAAATTTTGAAAGAAACAATGGTTGCCTTTTTAGATTTTTCCACATGTCTAGTGAAAATAGTCTGTTGAGTAGTTCAACTTCATTTTAGTTGATTTATTTTTTTCTTTCTTACTTCAGATTTAAGTGAATAATTCGTATCAAAAGTGGTATGACTTGTCTGAAAGTGACTTTCAACATCATGTTTTTTCGGCACTGCAATACTACTGCCACACAACAGGCAAACGCACTTACCTTTTAAATTAATGAAACAATATGATTCCTCCCAGTCTGTGTTAAAATTATAGGTTCGTTTTCTCTTATTTGGTCCACTCATTTTAGGACTAAAAAAATAAAATAAAAATAGTTATAGAACTACAATATCATAGCAAATTGCCACCATAATAATAGATGACCTACCTCACTTTTAGTTCATTTAAAACCGAATATATCAAAACACTGTGATCCTAGCTAACCGTCATGACCCGATCAGTCCAGCAACCGCAATCAGAATGGCAACTTGGCGTCTCCCGGTTGGGGGGAGGAGAGTTTAAAGAGCGCAGCGGCTAAACAAGACGCGACATGTACAAAGGCGACAGCTAGGGGAAAACTTATACATACGATATCGCAAACATACCAACGAGTATAATAAACCTGTGTAGATACTCAAACCATATTTTAAAATTCTAACAAACGTATAAAAATAAATTATAGTTTTACTTAGTGTTTATGAAAAACTTCTGATGCAGTCACATAATGGCGGGCGCACACAAATCGGGCCGCAGGCACCATGGCGCCTGCGGGCACGGGGTTGGGAATCCCTGGTCTAGAGTCTACTCTAGACCCTTCTGACACAATGGCCTTTTGTTGCTTAAATGGGCCGTGCTACTCCTTCCTTCCTTCCCTTTTCTTTTCTTTCCTGCTTTCTTGTTTTCTTGCTTTCTTGCCTCTCTCTCTGTCTCTTTCTTTTTTCTTTTTCTTTTTTGAGAGAAGATGAGAGTTGGGGTGGGAGGGCCCAGAGCAGTCTCCATAGTTGTACATCATTAGTTGTGACATGGTTTCATTCCACACAGGTGGATGTGGGTCTATGCGAAGCGGGAACCGAACCAGGGGCCTTCCACACGGGAGGCAAGGATCTTTGCCACCATCCCAGTGGTTACCAATTGTGCCACACAGTTCAGTACATGGGTTTGCACAGGCCAGGGCCGGGAATCGAACCCGGACCTCATGATTGCAAGGCTGAGCTATCCCTGAGCTATCCCGGCATCCCATACTTGCTCTTTCTATTGTCCCTTGCAGTGATCCAAAATTCCCCTCCACTTTTCACCGAGACACCCCTCTCTTCCTCAGGTGGGGCCAGCCCAGAGCAGCCTCTGCTTCAGGTTCCTGGAGGGGTGTCTCTTTACAATGCAAGCGAGGCCCTGGAGCTTGAGCCCAGGGTTGCAGGAGCCAAGTCACTTCCACCTTCCTGAATTCTGAAAAGCCCAGAGACACCAGCACATGCACGAAAGGTCACTGCTCATTTTACTCAAATGACGTTGCTCTGCCTGGCTGGGCCTTCCGTCAAGATCTCCTGGGTGGCAGATTTCCTCTCCTCTTGGACAACAGTGATATTTGCTGCCAGCATCTAATAGAGCTTGAAATTGCCCTGGCGAGTTGTTTACTCTTCTTGAAAGTGGCACTAGGCTCTGTGCGGTGTTTATCTAGCACTGCCAGTGTTTTTATTAAGTCTGCCCTCGCACTTCCAAAGTGCGCTATTACACTCTGTAAATATTTTATTAGCCATAGTAATTAGTCGTTGCATCTCACAGCCCTTCTGGGAAGTGGGTCAGTGTGACAGTCCCCATTCTACCACACAAGCGATGAGGAAGAGCCCGGCCTGTGAGGGAGGGTAGATAACACAGCCCCTCTTTCCAAGGAAAGGCAGGGACTTTGCTTGCTGGCGTCGGTCAGGAGCTGATAGTCCTCGTGGTGAACAGTGAGAGTAACTGACTGCCCATCCCCTGCAAAGTGGGCGGTGATTCCTCTACAGAGGGCTGGGCCCAAAACTGGATGAAAAAATATAGAAGGGATGGCACACAGACACATCAGCTCATAGTAGGCATTCAATACCACCAGTCCCCTGACTATCCCTACTCATTACTACACTAGGACTTGACTGATTGACCCTCGGAGTGGGAGGGACAGAAACAGCTGTGCTCAGTGAGGCGTGTGGTCCGAACGTTTATTTCACCTGTGAAATCTCTTAGGGAAGAGAACTTACTTGTTTTGTTCGTGGTCAAGTAAATGCTTTATAGTGTTAAAAAAAATCATGTAGATCTATTAACTTCTTAGTTGCAATCTTTACTTTCTACATTGCTTAGCTTCCACTCCTTGACATAATAAAATAATGAAAAAGATGTAATAGAATCTCCTACTATTATTGTGATTTTTATCACCTTCTAGGCAATTTTGTTCTGTGTATTTTGCTGTTCTGTTTTTCATTCTTCAACAGTTCATGGCTGCTTTATCTCCTTTAAGAACTGCGCCCTTTATGATAATAGAACTAATTCTTTTCTTCATTTAATGGTTGAGGCCTTGAATTGAGTTTTATATTGAAATATCACCTTTCTTGTTTTTTAAATGTTTGCATTGTCCTGGTATATCTTTGAGCATTAAAGTTAACATTTTCTTATTTAGAGATGTCTTTTATAAACTGCATATAAATAAACTTTTGTTTTGCTTTTAATCTAAGAGTCCAGTCTGTAAAGGGATAATTTAGCCTGTTTATGATTATTGCCTTAAGTAGTATATTTGTTCTTAGTTCTTTTCTTTTTTAAATGGTTTCTATTTATTTTAATTGTTGGTCCTGATTTATCTTTTTTTCCCCTCATTACTTTGTTTTATTTTTGTATACTAACTCACTCCACCACCATTCTTTTACAACTGTTATTAGGCTTCACCATTCTGCTAGTGAGTACTTGCTTATTTTTATTATTACACGTAAGCCTGTATTTTTCATTGACATTAGATAATGGCCTTTCTGTTCCTATTAGACATTTTACCAGTTCAGTCCCCTTCACCTCTCGGGGTAAGAAAAACTTTTGAGCATTTTCTTTTTAATGGTTATTTCCTTGCTTCTTCAACTTTTAATTTTGCTGAGCCCATCCATAATTACAAATTCTAACCCATCCTCTTTTCTCAACTATTCACCTTTGGATTCAAAGATCCTGTGTTTACACTTTATATTTCCTTGTTATCTTATCTTCCATTTTGATTATTTTTAAATAGCGTATTTATTTCATTTTATTTCTTTTGCCTTTATTTAAAAGTTCTTAGGGATGATGGAATGAATAGCTCAGCAGTTGAGCGCTTGCCTTGCAATTGTGAAGGTTGGAGTGCAATTCCCAGCCCTGGCCCATGCAGCACCATAAGCTGAACTGCATTGCATCTGAACCACTGTGAGGGCAGTGAAACTTCTCGCTGCCCATACAGGAGGCCCCCAGTCCAATTCCCACCTCACACGACCCCATATCCACCTGTGTGCAATGAAACTATGTCACAACTATGGAGACTGCTCTGGACCCTCCCTCTTCTCTTTCTCTCTTACCTTCTTTCAAACAATAAAAAATAAATCTTTAAAAGTTAATCCCTTTTGTCTTAAACTGTGTTTGCCAGAAAGGAAAGTCTGAGACCAAGGCAAATTGAGGATTTGATCCAGGAAAGTGGTGAGTGACAGGTAAAGAAGGGGAAGAGGGAAAGCCAGTTCAAAGTTGCTCTGTCACTTGGTCATGACAGCAGGTGACTGGTTGCTCTATCCTGGGGGACTGACTGAGAAGCTGCTCGAATGTCCCAGCACTCACTCCAGGGGAAGAAAGAGGGAAGGGAGCACCCACTAAAAACCTACCTCCCTACCCTCATCCTTCCAAAAACTTTCATGAGATAGTTTTTGTACAGCAACAGTCAATGTTTCATTATTGTGGCTATGTAAATAACGTTCATTGCAGTCACAAGTAGAAGTGTATAGTGTTTTCCTGGACAATTTTTTCATTTTCACATTAATGGTCAGTCATCTGGTTGTATTCATTCGCCTGTTTTGTTTTTTTTTTTAAGATTTATTTATTGTTTTTGACAGAGAGAAAGATACAGAGACAGAGAGAAGGGGGAGGGCCCAGAACAGTCTCCATAGTTGCACATCATCAGTTTTTTCACACAGGTGGGCGCGGGGCTGCACAGGGCAGGAACTGGGCCGGGGTCTCGCCCCGGTGAGAACTGAACTGGGGGCACTCCCCAGCTCAGCATATGGGTCCACACAGGCCGGGACAGGGATTTGATCCTCAGTCCCCGGGGCTGCAAAGTGAGCGCCTAACCCACTGAGCCATCCCGGCTTTCCCATCACCTGGTTTTTATGTGCTTATATTCTTCCCATACCAACATCTGATCCACCATATGCCTACCAGTGTTTTCTTTTGGAATTCTCCTTCTTATCAGATCATTGTGTGAACAGTTGCCTTTTATTCCCTTTGGATCTCTCTTTTGGAGGCTCGGGTCTCCTCTCTTCTGGGAGGGCTGGCTCTCTGGACCTGCCACAAAATCCTCAGCCAAAGTTTCTCCCATTGAGCTTTGTTCTGTTGGAGACTATTTCTTGGATCCCACGTCTGCCTCTTTCTTGGTTTGCTGCTTTCACTTGCTGGAGCACATCCACCGGTTGTTTTCTATGAAACGATGTCTTGTAGGTTCTGTTTTTCAACTCATGTCTTTATTTGTCCTTCACACTTAAAAATACATTGTTGGCAATAGATTTCTAGGCTGCATATTATTTTCTTTCAGAATTATGAAGGTGATTCTCCTTTGTCTACCACCCAGTGTTGCTCCTGGGAAGACTCAGGCTCTTGTGACTTTTAATTGCCCTGATCTTGTTTCTCTCTGGAAGAGTTCAGTAGCTCTGACTTGCCTCCGATATTCTGAAATGTCATGATTTCACACTGGCGAGGATACCTTCTCACTATATTGAGTCCTTACTGGGCACTTTCCAGTAGGAAACTCATCTCTTTCATGTCTGGGAAATTTCACTGAGATATTCTCTTGCCATTTTACTCTCAACCGTTTTCTCTTTTTCTGGAATTCATCTTTGTATGCTGAATATCTTAAGTTTATCTTTTAAATCTCTTATCTTCTTCATTATTCTTATTGTGTCTTTTTATAACATTCCATTCATGTTTTATCAATACAACATATTTTATCTCTTATCCAGTTTTTATAATAGACCCATAAGAGGTACTTTATAAATATTGGTTAAATGAATGCATCCCTCTGGGGATAATAAAATTATTTTAATTATTTTGTAGTTTTATTCTGCTCCTGGTGCTGTCTTTTTAAAATTAATTTATTCTTTTT
Organism: Craseonycteris thonglongyai; assembly: GCA_004027555.1. Lineage (NCBI taxonomy): Eukaryota > Metazoa > Chordata > Mammalia > Chiroptera > Craseonycteridae > Craseonycteris > Craseonycteris thonglongyai. The sequence goes on from PVKE010038936.1 coordinate 6,045, forward strand.
ATTGTTTGAGAGAAGGTGAGAGGGAGAGAGAGAGACAGAGAGAGGCAGAGAGAAGAGGGAGGGCCCAGAGCAGTCTCCATAGTTGTACATCATTAGTTGTGACATGGTTTTATTCGACACAGGTGGATGTGGGGCCATACTGGGTAAGAATAGAACCAGGGGTCTCCCATGTGGTAGGCAGGAACTTTAGCCACCGAGCCTTCCTTGCGGTTACCAGTTGCACTGCAGTTTAGCATACGGGGTTGCATAGACAGGGGCCAGGAATTGCCCCGGACCTCCCAATTGCCAGTCAAACCCTCAACTACTGAGCTATCCCAGCAACCCCCAGTGCTGTCTTTGATCTCCAGATTCATTTTTATTTGTTCGGTATCTTTCTTCATGTATGAAATATGATCAGAACTGGGCTTGGCTAAAAACAACCTACGGTGACTTCATTAAATGGTTTTTTTTTTCTTTCTCTTTCGCTGAGGCCTTGCACCTGTCCAGTGAAGTTCATCAGGAATTCAGGCCCCTTCTAATTGCCTGCTCCAGTCCCTAGGCTTTTGCCCTAAGGCTGCAGGATGGCTACTTTATCCTCAGGTGTCACACACACAGTCCAAACAGAGGAGGGACACAGGAATGACCAGAAGGCAAAATGCGGCAACAGTTTAGTCTGTACATTTAAGAGTTTTCCTAAAAGCCCCATGCAGGAAAAGCTTTCACTTAGTGGGAGTGCCACGTGACCAACCTTAGCTCCCAGAAGTCTGGGGAGCGGAGGGGGCTCATTTCATCCCACGCAGAACCAGGGCCCTGTCTGCTTATGTTTCACACCGAAACGCTAAAAGTCTGGTTGTTCACGGGTGTCATTGTTGCCTGGAGGAGTTCCTGTAGGATGGTCGTCTGGAGATCTGACAGTCCTAACGAAGCCTGCCAAATGTCAATGTTCCAGTGTCCTCAACAATGGCATTTATTCACAGAAAAAAAAAGTATACTTTTATTTATTGTTAAATTGATTGGGGTTGCATTGGTTGGTAACAGTTACATTGGTTCCAGGTGCACAATTCTACATTACATCGTCTATGTGTTACATTATGTGCTCACCACCCAGAGTCAGCTCTCCCTCCATCACCACATATTTGATGTCCTCCTTCCTCCCCTCTCCCCACTCCCCCACTCCCCCCACCTCCCTTGCCCTCAGGTAACCACTAAACTATTGACTGTGTCCATGAGTCTTTGTTTCTTTATTGCTTTCAGTTTTATATTCCACCTATAAGTGAGGCCATATGTTTCTTGATTCTTTCATTCTGACTTATTTCACTTAATAAGATGTTTTCAAGGTCCATCCATGTTGTCACAAATGGCTGTATTTCATCTTTTATCGCTGAGTAGTATTCCATTAGGTATATGTACCACAGCTTCTTTATCCAGTCATCTATCAGAGGACACTTTAGTTGATTCCACAACTTGGCCACCGTGAACAGTGCTGCGATGAACATTTGGGACAGATATCTTTGCGGATTAAGGTTTTCAGGTTTTTTTGCGTAGAGACCCAGAAGAGAAATTGCTGGGCACAGAAAATATTATTTAGAGATTTGTTTTATTTTTGTTTCAGAATTAATGATTAATTTATTAAAGTTACAATTTTAAGTTTTCATTCTTCAATTTTTAACTTGTGCTGCAAATGTTATTGTTTTATTTATATGTCTTGTAGATCTTAGATATCATCTCTAGGGTATTTTTGAATGACATTTGGTCTCGTTTCCAAACATAATTCCTTAGGACACCTTCAAATATTTTAAATACTGATAAAAATCAATACATTCAATTTCTTTTTAAATACTTCATTTTTCTGAAACAACAAACAAAACCTTCCTGGTTATACAAATAATTTTTATGTTTAAATTATTAAATTAAATTTGTACTTATATTTTTCTAATTCAATTCAAAATCACAAGTTTAAAAACAAATATTTAATACACATTTTAAATTCAAATTTAAGATTTTCAATTATAAGTAGCCAAATTCTAGAATTACAAATACTTAAAATACCAATATAAGATGATCCCCTCACAACAAAAAAATTACCAATATAATGATTTTTATTCTTTTAAGCAGTTTTCTCCTCAATTCTAAATGTTACTGCAGTTTAAGGATGCCTGCCAAATTCTAAACAAGTCAAATTCTGCCCTGGGTAACAAAGTTATTTCCTGTTAGAGATTTTGTTTTTTTTAAGATTTACTTTATTGTTTTTGACAGACAGAGAGAGACAGAGACAGAGAGAGACAGAGAGAGGGGGAGGGCCCAGAGCGGTCTCCACAGTTGTACGTCATCTGTTTTTGACATAGTTTCATTCCACACAGGTGGATGGGGGACTCCCACATGGGAAGCACACCCCAGTTTAGCATATGGCTCTCCACGGGCCGGGACGGGGATTCGATCCTCGATCCCTGGGGCTACAAAGGGAGTGCTTAACCAATTAAACCACCCTGGCTTCCCCTCCAATTGGAGATTTTGCCATGACATGAAACCCAGAGCAATCCTCTCTCCACATACAGTTATATTGAGCCCCTCTTTAATAGGCTGAACCATATGAATTGGCATTTTTATAATGTGAAAGGTGTTTGAATACTAGTTTAATGTAATGAAGATATTTATATCATGGGCTTCAAAACACAATAAAACAGCTTTCACACAGCTCTTCTGACCTAATTTTCTAGGCCACACCATTCTTACATATAACTGAAATGGCATCGGAGTGATCTGGAGCTATCTTCATGAGGTCATTCGCATGACTTCACGGAGTTAGGAGGTCATTCTACTTTTACCCTCCCTTGACCATACATGGCTGTGTGTTTGAGTGAACGTGGTGCGTGCATGTGCTTAACTTGTTCTATAGGTCTGTGCAGATTTAAGTAAACCTGGACGCCTTTTGAAAACAGATATATTTGGATGCCATGAAGTAACCCATGGTGTTTTGAATGAGTTAGTGACCATTATTTTCTGAAATTAATGTGTAAAAGACAAAAGAAAGAAGAAAAATGATATATGGCCAAATTTTATAGGCCTGATGAATTTTGGAAACTAGACACAACCGTTATCAGTGACATCATGTGTCCAACCTGAATGTCCAGCTGTGGTTCTCTGCAAGGAATGATGGTCAGTGTTGAACATAAATATGATGACCTTCTCCACATTGCTCCAAGACACTGGCATGGATTTGAAATCCTGTACACACGCAGAATTGTTCAAGTATGACCAAATACATCATCAAGAAAAGACACGCATTTGTGTGGTAACTAAGGCCAACTAAAACATTTGCGTTTCTCACTTCTGAGACCTTGACCAGGAAACACACATGCTCAGGAAACTGCTAAAACTAGACTGTTCTCCCCACTTGTTTCTCTGCTGGTTGGAGAGGTGGAGACTGCTCAAGAGCAGCTGGACAGAAAAGTGGAGACAGGTGATAATAGTGCCATGTGGGAGGTGTGCTCCCCCCATGAAATGCTGCACATGAGAGTGGTGGCTGGGCCGAAAAGGAGTGGGCATGTTTCATTACCCCATTTTTTCTTAGTGCTGGCAACACTCTGGACTCACCTGTGAAAACACAGCACTGCTCTGGCCCCAGCCCTAGGAAGTCTGGAGTAGGGGCTGGGCGTTGATACATTTGCATCTCCCTTGGGGAAGGCAGTCACGTGTAATGTGCAGGCTAGGTTGAGAACCGTGACTTTATCAGTAGTCATGAACTGATTTCCAGCATATAGCTCTGAGAAGTTCACTCAGGAAGCTTCCAAGGGGAGAAAAGACTAAGACATTAAAGCAAAATCAAATACTATGGAGAAGTACCCTTTGGGGTTGGGGTTGAGGGAAATCCCAGTATTCCTACTTAAAAAGAAGTTCCCTGGCATTTCTGCTATGCTCACCTCATAACCTGCTCCTCCCACAAGCCCTCTTCTCCATCCCCACCCCAGTTCTAGGTGCCAACGCTACAGAAAATCAGATCTGCAATAAGGAAGACACAGTTGTAAAGTGCTTTCAAAACACAGAGGGAAGGGAAGAAACAAAAATGATCAGAGAGCTGATGGCTCATACAGGAGAAAGAATGGAAATCCGGCCTCAGCATCATTGCTCTCCCAGGGGCAGAACACAGAGCCAAAAATTAAACTTGTGATTGAAGACAACATTCCTGATTTCTCATGATCTAGGTTCGCAGATTGAACGGGCTTCCCATGCCGCATGGTAAAAAAATGAAAACTAAATGAAAAGAGATCTACCAAGAGGCATCCTGCAAATGTATCTGAGCTACCCTAATGATGAAGAAACACCCAACAAGGGCGTGCACACAAAATATAAGCCATTCAATTCTTACTTTGGTTTAGGTCTCACCTGTGATTTGCAGCCGCTCCCTTGCACGCTGCATCAGACACAACATCTGTGTTTCCGTGTTTGGGAAGTTGACTTAGCTTCAGGCCTCCTCCCTTACCCGTTTTCTGATCTACTCTTCAAGGCCTGGCTCAGACTATCCTCAGCCAGCCTCCTTCCTGTTCCCCTCATTGCAGTGAGTCTCTTGCTGGCCTTGCACCCCACTTTACAATTGGAGGTGCTGTTTGCCTCCTTGTTAGACTGCAAGTCTCTTGTAAAGAAGGAAGCATGCCTGCCCAACACCCCCCACCCCCAGCTCCTGCGTGACATAGTAATGTTTGCTTCATAGTTGGGGTTTTGATTTCCCTTTGCTTCCCCTGTGGGTTTCTAGCAGAGGCCCTGGCTCTATTCTCCAGAGAACAATGGGCCTTCAGTCATCTCTATTAGTAAAAGCCAGAGTAAAGGGCTGCCCGTCTGGGCCAGTCCCCTGGGGACCTGTTTCTCTCGGGGAGGGACTGTCAAAGGAGCTCTGTTGAGTCTGATGGCTTTGGGATCACCTGAGCTCTTGCCCTAATCACTGAGATGCGGTAGTCAACCATTGATTGGTTGGAAGGAAGAAGAGGCCAGAAGCTCTAGTCTGCCCTTCTTACGTGCACTTCTCTGTGGCAGTTGCTCGTTTCCAAAATCCGTGACCCGTGACGCGTGCCACATGGCTCTTTCCCACGCACCGGTTTCTCGTGTGGAGCACATTGGGTCACAGATGCTGTTAGACCCTGGGCTAGCCTTTCAAGAAAGAAAAGTCCAGGCCACTGCCCATTGTGCAACACGGCTCTTGAGAATTTCTTTCAATCCTCAGCTTCAGAAATTAAAATCTTCTAATCTCAGATTTAGCTTTTGACCTCTAACAAGGAGAGTAAATAAGCAAACCCAGACAACACAAGCATTGCACAGAGTCAGGGGAGCCCTGTCTAGCATCTAGCAATTAGGGGGACTTGTCCATAAAGCCCTTAAAAATCCATTTAGACCGTCCAAGTCGGTTCAAGCTCTTTAATCTTGGATAAAGTAAACAAGACTGTTTTTAAGTTGGTTGTTTCTTTTCTATTTTAAAGCAAGGATATTGGGAGAGAAAAAATAAGACGTTCAAGGCCAGACCTTCGGACCCTGGTAATGTGTAACAGCTGCAGACGCTGGTCAGACCTTTTGGTGATATTTTCAGCCTGCCAACGCCGGCTCACCCTTTCACAGACCGAAAACAACACAGCTCCTTGAAGTCCACTTGGCTTTTCATTTGTGGCTTGGAAATTCCTTAAGGGCAGAGCCCAAAAACTATTCCGCTCCCCACGAGGGGTAGTTCAGTCCATGCTCGCTCCCACACTGCCCATTGGGAGAAGCAGGCTGGGCCCTCATTGTTCACTGTTTGCAATAAACAAATCTCACCATAGCCCGCGGCACCCCACTCTCCAGCCAAACCAGCCCACTTCTGTTTCCGAAAATCTCTGAGTCCTCCATGCCCCATGCTGGGCACACAGGGGTCCTTCCTTCTGCCTCCACGCCATCTCTCTTAGCTGAAGGCACAACTCAGAGGAACTTTTCCTGATCTCCTTGGAACGTCCCTGGTCTATTTTTCTGCTACTGGTCTCTTGGCAGTGAGTCTTGGAAGGTACAGGCTACCGCATAGTTCTCTGTGTTTATTTGTTTAATGTCTGTTTCCCGCCCCCAAACTCCATGAAGGCAGGGACAACAAGTACTTTATTCACCTCGGCACCCCCAAAGCGTAGCACACAGCCTGCCGGCGTGGCTGCTCAGTTGAACCGAATAATCTAGACATAAAAAAAAGAAAAGCGAAACAAATGTCAATTCATTCTCCCTTCCAGTCAAAGGTCTTAAAGTACTGCGTACCCCTTAATCAGCCTACTGATTATTCACTTCAGGCCACAACACTCCAAGTTTAGAGGAGGGATTTCAGGGACCTAAAGAGAAACCCTAGGCACTTCCGTGTCTGAACAAGGGGCACCCACGGGCGAATTCCCAGCATGGAAGGTGGATGTGGCCAGAGGCTGAAGAGCAGTGCCTATTTCCACTTGGAGAAATCGTTCAGGGGAGCTGCAGTCACACCTTCACTCCTTTGGGTTTCCATTCAACTGGAAATTATGGTTCTTCTCCTACCGGAGGAGCTCCTTAACCCACAGGGCCCCCAGGGGCTCGAGGCTGGTGTGAGCTCACAGGTGTGGCGGGGCCATGTGCTGACCTTCGGACCACCCTGGAGACCAAACACTGCAGAGCTGTTTGTAGACGTAGGAACACAAAGCGTTGAATCCAGAGTCCCTAACACTCAAGGCACCATGCTGCACTCAATGGAGAAAACATGCCAACAGCACTCAGACTCCTAGCGCCAGCCCCTTTGCATTTTCTTTTCTTTTCTTTTTTTCAATCTTGATCTATTGTTTGGGTAGTATTTTTTTTTAAGATTTATTTTTTATTATTAAGAGAGAGAGAGAGAGAGAGAGAGAGAGAGAGATGGGGGGAGGGCCCAGAGCAGTCTCCATAGTTGTACATCATTAGTTGTGACCTGGTTTTATTCCACACAGGTGAGTGTGGGGCCATGTGGGGCGGGAACTGAACTGGAGGCCTCCTGCATGGGAGGTGACAACCTTTGCTGCTGTCCTGGTGGTTACCAGTTGCACTGCAGTTCAGCACGTGGGTTTGCACAGGCCAGGGCTGGAAATCGAACCCCGGACCTCGCGATCGTGAGGCAAGTGCTCAACCACTGAACCATCCTGGCGTCCGTGGATAGTCTTTAGAGATAGTACAGAGAGGTGCTGTGTACCCTTCACCCTTTCCCCCCAGAGATCACACCTTACATAATCACAGTACGATAGCAAAATCAGGACACTAATGTTAGTACAATGTGTATGTATAGTGCGCTCATTTTCTCACATATGTAGATTCATGTGACCACCACCACAATCAAGATACAGACTCACCACAAAGATCTCTCTCCTGCTACCCTGTTATAGTTCCAGTCACTCCCTAGCCTTCACCATCCCTAACCTCTGGAAACCACTCACCTGTTTTCCATCTCTCTCACTTTGTCATTTAGAGAGTAATACATAAAGGGAATCACACAGTATGTAATGTATTGAGATTGGTCTTTTCATTTAGCATAATGTTCTTGAGATTCATCCCAATTGTTATATGTATTAATATTTTATTCCTTTTTATCGGTGATGGGTTTATTGTAGTGGGTTACCATAGTCATCTATTAACCTGCTGAGGGGCATTTTGGTTGTTTCCTATTTTGGCTATTACAAATAAATAGCTATGCTATGAAACATTGCATAGAGGTTTTTGTGTAGATTTAAATTTGCATTTCTCTGGGAGCACAATTGCTGATAATTGTACCACCAAACTATTTTCCAGAATGATAGCACCACTTTACATTCCAAGGAGCAGTGTCTGAGGATTAGTTTCTCCACATCTTTGTTGGCATCTGGCATTGTCATTCCTTTAAATTTTAGCTATTTTAAAGATCTGTGTTCTTAATATGCATTTCCCTCAGGATTAGTGATACTGGACATCTTTTCATGTCCTTATTTTTCATCATATATTCTCTTTGATGAAATGTGTCTTTTAGGTTTATTTTCTAATAGTATCTTTTTTTTACTATTTATATGTGAGAATTCTTCATGTGTTCTAGTTATGAGTCCTTTGTCAAATATGTGATTATAAATATTTTCTCCCAGTCTGTAGCTTGTCTTTTTTATCCTCATAGTGAAATAGTTCAGAGAAAAGGTTTTTACTTGTTTTTAAAGATTTATTTTTATTGTTTTTGACAGAGAGAGAGAGAGAGAGATACAGAGACAGAGACAAGGGGGAGGGCCCAGAACAGTCTCCATAGTTGCACACCATTGGTTTTTCCACATAGTTTCATTCCACAGATGGGCGTGGGGCTGCGCAGGGCAAGAACTGGGCCGGGGTCTCACCCCAGTGAGAACTAAACTGGGGGCACTCCCCAGTTCAGCATATGGGTCCACATGGGCCAGGGTCGGGATTCGATCCTCGGTCCCCGGGGCTGCAAAGCGAGCACTTAACCCACGGAGCCATCCCGGCTCCCCCAAGGTTTATAATTTTGACAAAGTCTAATTTATTGTTTTTTTCTTTTGTGGATCATACTATTGGTGCCACATCTAAGAACTCTTCACCATGGTCTGGGTCCTAAAGATATATATATATTTTTTTCTTATATTCTCTTCTAAAAGTTTATAGTTTTATGTTTTATTTCCATTTAAATCTATAATTAATTTTGAGTTACTGTTTGCTTAAAGTGTTAGGGTTAATTCAAGGGTTTCTTTGTTGTCTGTTTGTTTTGTTTTGTGTTTTGTCTACAGCTACACATTTGTTACAGCCCTTTTGCTGGAAACTTCTTTTTCTATTCAATCCATTCAATTACTTTTGCCCCTTTGTCCAAAATCAGTTGCTTATACTTGTGTCTGGCTATTTCTGGTTCTCTATTTTGTTCCACTGAGCTACCAATACCACATAGTCTTCATGACTATAGCTACATAGTAAGAGTGAATCACTCCACTTACTCCTTTTTTCAAAATTGTTTAGCTATTCTAGGTCCTTTGATTTTCCATATAAAATTAGAATAATTTTTTTTTTTTAATTTGTTGTTAAATTTGATGAGGTTACATTGGTTGGTAACAATTAGACAGTTTACAGATGTACAAGTCCACCTCACATCATTCATGCATCGTATTATGTGCCCATCACTCAGTATCAGTTCCCCTTCCATCACCTTATATCTAGTGCCCACTCCCACCTCCCCCCACAACTGTCCCCCCGCTCCTC
>PVKE010038937.1:0-15233 GCA_004027555.1 Craseonycteris thonglongyai
AAATTCTCCTTTTAGATCTGTTAGTAGTTGCTTTATAAATTTTGGTGCTTCCTGATTCGGAGCATATATATTGATGAGTGTGATGTTTTCTTGTTGTATTGTCCCTTTTATCAAGATGTAATGTCCATCTTTATGTCTTATTATTTTTTTTATCCTGATGTCTTTTTCATCAGAAATCAGTATGGCCACTCCAGCTTTTGTCTGACAGCCATTTGCCTGGAATATTGTTTTCCATCCTTTTACCCTGAGTCTATGTTTGTCCCTGTGGCTGAGGTGTGTCTCTTGTAGGCAGCATATGGTTGGAATTTGTTTTTTAATCCAGTCTGCTACCTGTGCCTCTTTATTGGTGAATTCAGTCCATTTACATTCAGGGTGATGATTGATATATGAGGATATCCTGTATCCATTTCTTCTTTCCTTTTAATTTTTTTGTTGTCCCCACTTTTCTCCATTTATTTTGATTTCTGGATTCAGGTCGGATAGACTCCTTTAGTATTTCTTGGAGTGCCGGTTTTGAGCTGGAGAATTCCCTCAGCTTCTGTATATCTGTAAAGGCCTTAATTCCTCCTTCATATCTAAAGGTTAATTTTGCTGGATAGTTAATTCTTATCTGGAATTTTCTCTCTTTTAATATTTTGAAGATTGGGCTCCACTCCCTCATGGCTTGCAGAGTTTCTGCTGAGAAGTCTGGTGACAGCCTGATAGGTTTTCCTTTGAAAGTTATGTTTTGTTTTTCCCCGGCAGCCTTGAGGATTCTTTCTTTGTCATAGATTTTTGTCATCTTCAGAACAATGTGCCTTGGAGAAGATCTGCTAGGGTCTAGGAAGTTAAGGCTTCTGATTTCCTCTTGGATTTGGGGGCTGTAATTACTTTCACAGGTTAGGGAAATTTTCATCCACTATTTGTTTTAGTAGACTCTGAGAATATTTCATCTCGCTTCCTTCTGGTACCCCTATTATCCTAATATGGTTCTTTCTGATGGAGTCAGAAAGTTCTTCTAGGGCTCTTTCATTTCTCTTGATTTTCCTTTCCCTTTCTTCTTCTCTCTGTGACATTTCCATGTTTGTATCTTCAATTTCACTCAACCTTTCTTCTAGCTGGTCAGCCTTGTTTCCTATGCCGGTCAGTTCTTTTTTCAGCTCTCCCATGGTGCCTTTCATTTCAAGTAGTTCCTTTTGGTTCTGCTCTAGCTTCTCAATTTTGTTGGTAAAGTATTCATTTTGCTCAGAAAATTTCTTGTTGAGGTCATTTAACTGTGTCTGGGTACTTTGCCAGCATTGAGTGAGCTCTCTGAGTGTCTTGATTAATGCAGCCCTGAATTCTGTTTCACTTAGATTTGATTCCAAGTGTGCAACGTCCTTTACTAAAGACTGCCCCCGATCTTCTGGAGGGGCTTTGGATTCTGAGGTGTGCATTGTGTTTGATGTGGTTCTTTTTGCTTTAAGCATGAGTCTGTTTTCCCTCTGGGTGTTTGCCTATCAGATGGGCTTTTCTTTATTTTTTCTTTTGGACTCAGTTGTGGGAGAAGGAGATTTTGGGAGAGGGTTGAGGGAAGCAGACAGCTTCTGTGTCCTGGGGCACTTCAGGTTGCTGTCTTATCTGTTAGATAGGGTAGTAAAGATGTGGCCAGGGTTGGGAGCATGTGAGTAGAAGCTAGGGCGGGCCTGAGACACAATAGCAGATTCCTCTTTCAGCAGGGGGGGCTGGTGGTTCAGTGCAGGTGGGGCGCATGAGCTCTGGTTTTTCCTCCTCCTGGCTGCCCCTCCTTAAATCGTATCTGTAAACCATGCCCGCAGGGCAACACTTGGATGGGCTGGGGGTTGGCAGAGGCCACAGTGGGCCCCGCAGTCCCAAGAGCAGGCAATGACACCATGGCAACCCATTCATCAGCCCTGTTGCGCGCGTGGGCTGCAACGCCTCAGAGGCCCGGTGGGCAGGATGCCAAAAGCCCAGTTGTGCGCTCGCGAACAGGCAGCTGTGCTGCAGCGGCCTGGTGGGCACAGCGCCAAAAGCCCTAGAGCGCGCTGGCGAGCAGGCAGTGGCGCCGAAAGCCCAGGTGTGTGCACGCAGCGATGCGCAGCGGCCCAGTGGGCGGGGCGCAAAAGCCCTATTGCGCGCTGGCAAGCAAGCAGTGGTGTCTCGGTGGCCTGGTGGGCGGGGCGCCGAAAGCCCGGGCACGCAGAGGTGCCACAGTGGCCCAGTGGGCGGGACCCCGAAAGCCCTGTGCACAAGGCCACAGCTCGGGCGGCAGCCGCTCTATGCTCCCGGCTCTGTTGAGACTGCCGGATTCACTTTAAGCACATCTAATGCAGCTGTGCCTACTCAAGCCCTAGCCCTCACTCCAAGAGCCCTGTCTTCAGAAGGCGCTCCTTCACAGTCAATCTCCTCCGTAAATCAGGGGTGCTGAGCTGTTGTGGGCTGGTGCCCTGCTCTCACCCCGCCCGCTGAGAAGTGCAGCCACCCTGCTCCACAGTCCCTGTTCCACTTTAGGCTCTGTGATCTGATTAGGGCACTGTGTGCTGTCCCTTGAGTTCGGATGTTAAATTGTCCACAGTCTTGTGGGGCTTCCACGCTCCCTAGGTCTCGGCTTCCAGCCCACCCTCGATCCAGCTCCACTTTGACCATAGTCCCCCAATCCCCCTTTGTTTTTTCCAGCCCCGGACCGCGCTCCGAGTCTCTGTCCCAGAACCGCTGCTTCCCTTTCCCTCTCCTGCTCTCCCCTTTTTTCTCTAACCTTTGTGTGTTGTTCTGCGTTCTGTGGTTCTCTTAGTTGAGGTTTCTTCTCAGGGTTTCCCCTGTGGATTCCCCTCTGTTCACAAGGCCCTTCCCAGGCAGTTATCAGCATTCTCCTCTCATGCTGCCATCTTTCCATCGGAGGATCTTGAGGAACAACAACAGGCCTAAAGATGGATTTACCAGATGGGAACAAGTTATCCATTTCTTAAGGGCGACAGATGGGGACACAATTGGCATTTTATGTTAGTGACTGAGAGCAAGCAGGGCCATGGTTCCTCATGGAAAAGGAGATCATGACAAGGTTCCCAGCAAGGCTTCCACGTGGTATCTGAACTATCGTGGCCCACCCCTCTGATTATACTTGGGAAGAGATGAGGGAATCTAACATACCTTCCACATACACTTTCTTCATGGAATTTCCAGTGTGTTCAACCCAAGTTCTTATGTGCTTGCAGTCATGAAAACTCCAGAGCCTGCCAAAGAGACAGTAGCAGGGACAAGAGTAGCAACTTAAATTATCTTTTTATCAGTCCTTAGCCAAACAGGGAACTAACTGAACTGATAAAAAAAAAAAAAGAAAGAAAAGAAAGAAAAGCAAGAGCAATTGAAGGGACAGTAGACATAGATCTTCACTTAAAAATGTACCAGCCTCATTCCCCTGTACAAGAAACTAGGGCATCTTAAAAATTGAGTAGAAACACATCAACAACTAGTTCAAGTTCTGCAAATAAGAGATTCAGCAGACCTGACTTTTTCTTGAAGAACTTCAAATCCTTTTTTGCTACAAAAATAGGGGTCCCACTATGTGTAGCAGAGATGGGTGATGTGTCTAAGACTAAGGAGGTATAGCCAATGGAGTTGCATCATAGAGAGAGTAGAATGGGGAAAGCTAAAGATCACTGGTGTTGTGATATATAAAACCAACAAGACAGTAACTTTGAAAATCTATTAAATAGAAATCAGAGAAGAAAACACCAATCAGCATCAAACATCAGAAGTGAATACTTGCATAGCCAATTTCAGCTTTTCACTACAGCAATTTAAACAAATAATATACAAGAAAACAGTACATTCTCAGGATGAAATGCTATCTTCTCCTCTAATTTCCGTGTTTCATAGCCATGCACTGATCTCACGATAGATTTTGGCATGTAAATTATGCTGCAGTTTGATATTTAAGTCTCCAGCGGTCCGCAACCTTTTTGGCACTAAGTATCAGTTTCATGCAAGACAATTTTCACATGGACCTGAGGGCAGGGGATGATTTGGGGATGATTCAAGTGCATTACATTTATTGTGCACTTTATTTTTATTATTGTTACATTTTAATATATAATTTAAATAATGATATAACTCACCAGAATGAGAATCAGTGGGAGCCCTGAGTTTGTTTCCCTGTACCTAGATGGTCTCATCTGGGAGTGATGGGAGACAGTGACAGCTGAAGTGTGCTGCTTATGTCCAGTCTACTACATAATCTCGTTTTTGTTGCTATCACTGCAGAAAACCCTGCTTCACAAAGATAGGATGTTGGAAATGGAAGTGGGCTTTTCAGTGCTTTTGTGGCAATCTCAGGATATTCTGCTTTGATTGTAATCCAGAACATATAGAGATTTGAAGTTGTCTCAGACATACTTTAAGGCCACTGTCATTTATGATCTCAAACAGTTGATCCTTTTCTAGCATGGGCGAAGTCAATTCATCTGATTCTTTCATAAATGGGTCATGCAACCATTTCTTCCCAGTTCTGGGGTCTTTTTGGTTGAGAAATAATGTTCAAACTCTTCTGAAAGCTGAGGTAGGTGATCGTGCACCAGCTGGGAGAAAGAAGGCCCTGGCTCAGTCACTTTCTGAATCTCTGCTAATGTAAAAATCCCAATATTCACTCATTGCCTCCATAATTCCAGTTTGGCTTTGAATGCAATTGCTTTATCTGCCAACTTGAACACAGCTGTCATTCTCCCCTGAAGTGACAGATTGAGTTTCTTGAGCAGGTTGAACATGTCAAACAAGTAAGGAAGTTTTGCGACTCATTCTGTGTCACTAAAATGTGCTGCCAGTGGTGACTGTTTTTCTAAAAGAAATCTCTAGAGAGGCTCTTGTAACTCAGAAACTCTGGCCAGTGATTTATCTTTAGAAAGCCATCTCACTTGTGTGTGTAAGAGAAGACGTGTGTGCTCTGTGCCCATCCCCTCCTAGAGCTGTGCAAACAGATATAAGTTAAGGGGATGTATTTTATTGTGGTTGATCATTTTAATCAAATCCCAAAAAACGTTGATAAGTTCAGGTGACATTTTTTCACTAGCCAGCATTTATCTGTGGATGATGCAGTGCATAGACACATTCAGAAGCCACCACCTTCACCAGAGTAGTGAAACCGGAAAGCTGTCTAAGGATGTCAGCCACTCTGTCTGTACATCTACTGACACAAAATGTCCAATTCAGTTTTCCTGATATGTAATCATTCAAAGACTTGAATTGTTCTGCAGCTGTGGTGTTGGTTACCAACAAAAGTGCACATAACATATCCTCATGCACATCCTCCTAAAAACTATATTGCACAAAAACAAGCATTATTGACTTGTCATCATCGTTAGACTCATCAACCTGGATTGCATACCATAGTGACTCATTATTCCTGTCTAACAATTGTGCTTCAATATCCCTTACTATATCATTAGTTTGTCTAGTTATGGTGCCAGCAGAAAGAGGAACACATTCCACCTTTTAAACTGCAGCCTCTCCTAAAAGTTCATGACAAACGTCGTTAGCAGCAGGCAGGATCAACTCTTCACCAGTTGGAAAGGGCTTGTTAGCTTTAGCAATGCGGTTGGCCACTAAGAATGATGCTCTCAGTGCAGACACGTTTGATGAAGATGGGCCCTTTGATAATTGCTTCTGTTCTTCATAGGTGAAGGGGTTTTTTTGTTGTTTGTTTTTTCTATTGAAAAACTCCTAAGTCTTGGGTGTGTTTTTTAATGCAGGGTGCTTGGTCTCCATGTGGTGAAGCAGTTTTGAAGGTTTCATGGCTTTGTTACATAGCTGCCACCACATATTATACAAAGTGAGCATGAAGAATATGAATCACGTGTTTCAATGAACGTGTAATTTAAGTAGGACTCTTGGTATTTTCTTTTAAATGCAGCTTTCTTTTTGTTGGCTGCTTTAGTCCTCTGCTGTCTCATCACTGGGTCTTTTCTCCTTTTCAAAGAAGTTTTCCAGTGACGTTTGTTTTTTATTTATTTTGGCTTGTAGGCTTACCAAAACTGCTACTGAGACAAGTGTGCAGTGAGGAAAAGAGGCACAAGAATAATAAAATAAGGGGTGTGACATAAACCGACTAAAATAAGTATAGAATGCTGACTTAAAGCTTCCTACCATATGCAGCTAGCTGTACAATTGCAGTATATCAACTCACTTGCCACTCTAAGACTGCTACTAGATGCAGCTTAATTGTCACTTGTCACTTAGTAGCAGGGTTTTGATATGAATCTACAAGCAATGGATATATTACTGTCTTTATGTAGTCAAACTTCTCTACTAATGTTAATCTGTATTTGCAACCACCCCTCAACTCCAGCATCATTGCCTCAGCTCCACCTCAGATCATCAGGCATTAGATGTTCATAAGGAGCACACAACCTAAATCCCTTTAACATGCAGTTGACAACTGGGTTTGTTCTGTGAGAATCTAATGCTAATGCTAATGCTGATCTGACAGGAGGCCAAGTTCAGACAGTAATGTGAACAGTGAGGAGAAGCTATAAATACAGACGAAGCTTCACTTGTTTACACATTGCTCACCTCCTCCTGTGTGGTCTGGTTCTTAGCAGGTCATGGACTGGTAATGATCAACGACCTGGAGGTTGGGGACCCCTGATGTGGCGTGACGTCTCATACCTGTGCTCACAGAACCAATAGGAGTTCTCCCCTTTGTCTCAGCCCCCTTATAATTTTAATCCCCCAAGACTTTGGGCTTGAAGCAAGGATAGGACACCTCACCCTTCAGGGGATATTCATGGGGAGAAGAAAAAGTAGTTTAGTATTTGGGACCAATAAAATAGAAAAGTCTATCATCTAGACCTGCATAATCCAATATTATAAATTCACTAGCTACATGTGGCTTTCTGAATTTCCATTAAATAAAATTATAAAGATTTAAAAATCCACACCCCCAGTATAAATTAGTTGTATTTCATGTACTTAGCAGTACACGCAGCTAGTGGTTACTTAGACAACCCAGTTTTATAGAATATTTATTTAATGGCAGAAAGTTCTTTGGACAGCACCAATCTAGATGTAGCAATTCTGTTTCTTGGTATCTACCCTGGAGAAGCCCTCATACTTGTATTCCAGGAGACAACTGTAAGAATGTTTATAGCAGATGCACTTGTCATTAAAAAACACTGGAAACTGCCAAAATTTACATCAAGAGGAGAATCTATAAACTGAACTATGTACGTGCATGTAGTGAGATATGATACAACATTGAAAATGAGTAGTATTATACATACGGTATACACATTTAGGTGAATAAATATCACTTAACACTATATATTTTTTTTTTTTATCTTTTCACATTTATAGAGAGAAATTATCTTTTTGTCATCAGTGCATAGTTATTTCTATTTTACTTTTTGACAGATAGAGAGAGAGACAGAGACAGAGACAGCTAGAGAACCGAACTGTGGGAACTCCCCAGCTCAGCACGTGGGTCCTGCCTGGGCCGGAGCCGGGACTCGATCCTCGGTCCTCATGGCCTCAAAGCGAGCACTCAACCCGCTGAGCCGTCCCGGCTTTCCCCAACACTATATATTTTAAATGCTGTATATCCTTTTGTAATACTAGTTAAAAAACAAAATCCAACAATAAGTTGTTTGGGATAAACATTTGATAAAATTGTAAAACAAACTAAAAACAAGAAAATTAGAAACAGAATTCAAAATAATGATTTCTTCTAGGGTAGATAGTAGGGAGATGTGGTCGAAGGTAGGCAATAAAGACATCAACATTGTTTCTTGGTAATGTTTCTTAAGTAAGGTTGTGGGTATCATGGTGTTTATTATTGTTTTTTTAATACCTTCACATATCAGAGTCAGGATAATTTTATAGTCAGTTATCAAGTAGCAGTTGTGATGTAGTTGTTGATTTTGCCTTCAGAATACCTTGCCCAAAATGATTCCTCTCTGTTTTTCTTTTTACGTATGCATAAAGATGATTTAACAAGAATCTATCAAGGTTAGGCCAGGATGGCGCAGTGGGTTGAGCACTCACTTTGCAGCCCCAAGGTGCAGGGATTGAGTCCTGGCCCTGACCTGTGTGGACCCATATGCTGAACTGAGTTATACTTCCCATGTGGGAGGCCCCTAGTTCAGTTCTCACCAGGACAAGCTTTCAATGCAGGAAACCCCCAGCCTGGTTCCTGCCTTGCGTGGCCCCTACCCACCTGTGTGGAACAAAACCATGTAGAAAACTGATGACTAAAACTATGAAGACTGCTCTGGGCTCTCCCCGCTTCTCTCTGTCTCTATCTCTCTCTCTTTATCGAAAACAAATCTTAAAAGAATCTATTTAAAGATCTCTTTTAACCTGTATTTAAAAATGCTAAGCTTGTGCCAGTGTAAGCTGTCTCAAATATCTCACAATGGCATATTAATTATTTCAAATTAATCTCACTTGAAAAGCAACAGAATGGGCGGAGCTCTCTGATTCTCCTTTGTCTCTTCAAATGCAGCAAATAAACCTCCATATGAAAGGTGACCTCCCTGATATAAAATGATTAAGCAGCAATCACAATAATGGAAGACAGACTTAACACCAGAAATAGAGAATCAGAGCTGAGAAGCCTATATAAACAAACCCTTGTTGATTTCACTAATTTACTGCTTTATGCCTATATTCTACTTAAATGCCTTACTAAGTACCCCCAAACCTTTGCTCCTTTGTCTTGTCAAATGCCTAAGTTATTTTTTCTTTGCAGAAAGGGTGGCCTGCTCTACTTCTCTCACAGATAATCATTATTTTAATTGTCCCTTGTACATGTAATAAAACTTGGGATTTTTTTCTATTATTCCGTCTTGTGCCCATTTTATTAGTAGCCCAGCTATAAGAACTCAAGAAGAGTAAAAGGGAGGAATTTCCTCTCCCCATTATAAGAACATAAAAGAAATCAGAGAAGAAAACAAAAATGACTGAATTTAAAATATCAATACTTTCTGTTACAAAACAGAAATATTGTTACTTCTGTAAAGAAAAGTGTTTATATGCTAATGTATTAAAATGACCATTTATACTTAAACCCACTATAGTGCCTAAATTTAATATTGTTTTTAAATTGGTAAATGAGGTGAGATAAGGTAAACGTTATAATAATGGAACTAAAGTGCTCTTTTAATAATCATCTATAAATTGTGAGTAAATTAATGATTGTAGGGAAAGCCAGATGGCTCAGTGGGTTAAGCACTCACTTTGCAGCCCCAGGGACCGAGAATCGAATCCCGGCCCCGGCCCATGCAGACCCATATGCTGAACTGGGGAGTGTTCCCAGTTCGGTTCTCACCGAGGTGAGACCCCGGCCCAGTTCTTGCCCTGTGCAGCCCCACCCACCTGTGGAATGAAACTATGGAAAAATCAATGATGTACAACTATGGAGACTGCTCTGGGCCCTCCCTCTTCTCTCTGTCTTTGCATCTCTCTCTGTCAAAAACAATAAAAAAAATTAATTATTGTAAAAAATGGCAGGAAACAAAATAGAGAATTTGTGCTACCTCTTAGTGGGTTAAAATGTCCTAGAAACTATCAAATAAGTACAAGGTAGTTTATACACGTAAAGCCATATTTTTCACATTCTTATAAGAAAAGATCAATAGCTTTCAAGTCAAAAGTTACAGGTCTCAGGTGTTCATTAGAGTTATGGCTGATCTATCTCATGATTACATTTTTTTCTGAAGAATGCAAGTTCCTAGTCTTTTGTTAGACACCCGAATAGAAAAGTTTTATCTTTTCCATGAATGTGTGCTTCTTGCATAGTACAGTGTACCATTTAGAAAAGCTTAAAGATATTTATTGGAGTAACTCAGCCCTAGTATAATGTTTGCTAACAGCAATATATAGAACATTCTGGGGAAGGGGTGACATAAGTATGTGAAGGTGGAAAATAATTTTCTCTATACAGTTCAAGGTTCTTGGCTGAAACTCCTCTGTAATAAAATACAGATTAACAAGAGCAAAACAAACAAACAGAAGTTTAATGACATATCTGCTTTATAAATAGAAGAGATCAGGAAAACTGAGTAACTCCCCCAAAATGGCCCAAGCCATTATCTTTAATCTTATCTTCTTTTACAAAAGATGTTGGGCAGGGGAGCCAGGTTTTCAGCCAAAGCACAGGAAACAAGGGTATGGTTGGAATGCTGGTTGAATTTTATGCCTTCATGGATTTAGTCATCCTCTTCCTGGTACAGAGAGAGAAACACCTTTAAAAATAAAGATTCCCCTTGTAAATATAAATTATTCTTACAAAAGGATAACTTAACTATTTTATTTTAGAGCTACTCTCCTACCTGCTATTTTAATACTTAGCTTTACAAAATCTTTATGCCAAAAAGGTGTATTTCGGTGTGACAAAATCTTCTCCCCTTCAGGTGTTAGTGACAATTCCTCATTATAAGTAGACAAGTGATAGGTTCTAGGCCATCTAAGACTCACAGAGGATAATAAAGAATTAAGAGCAAAGAATTCTTATATAAAATGAGTCTGGATTTCTCTTGAGATTTAAAGATTTATTACAGTATAACCTTCCCTATACCTCAAACAGAGTAAAAAGAAAAAAAAAAAGTTAAAAGAAAGAAGTCATGGGGAAGACTGGATGGCTCAGTGGGTTAAGCACTCACTTTCCAGCCCCGGGGACTGAGGAGCGAATCCCGGTCCCGGCCCATGTGAACCCATATGCTGAACTGGGGAGTGCCCCCAGTTCAGTTCTCATCAGGGTGAGACCCCGGCCCAGTTCCTGCCCTGTGCAACCTCGTGCCCACCAGTGGAATGAAACTATGTGGAAAAACCAATAATGTGCAGCTATGGAGACTATTCTGTGCCCTCCCGCTTCTCTGTCTTTGTATCTCCCTCTCTCTCTCTCTCTCTCTGTCAAAAACAATAAAAATAAATCTTAAAAAAAAAGAACGAAGTCATGGTTTGAAGGCTGTACGATCATCCCCCAAAAATGACTAGGTAGAGAATTGTCCACAATTTCCTGGATTCTGAGATTAGAAGCCAGAAAGATTTTTGTTCTTTCAACAGACACCATGGAGAGGGAATTCTAAAAATCAAAGCAATAGTTTTTGTCTCAGAGAACAGAACAGGACTAATCTAACTCTCACCATTTCACAACTTCTCCTGCAATGTAGTGTGATAGAACTGCCAGCCACTCAGAAATAACCCCAAGGAGAATGGAGTGAGTAGGATGAGAGATTTGAACTGAATACAATCGAAAAGAATCATTAAATTTGATTTAGTTTTCCTGGGAATGAATAAATTAAGGTTTTGGTAACAGATTAAAATAGAAATATGGGAAAAGCATGAAGTCCAGTATGAATCAAAACAGCTTTGATTTTTACTCATCAGAATGTGTGACAAGAAAATCATCACCACTGAGCCTTGCACATAACTTGTCAATAGTTACCGTATGATGAATCCCTTTAGAACTTGAAGTTATTCTATTGAGATGGTCTCAAAGTCCCTATGAAATTTCTGATAATTGTATTGCCATTGGTTTATAGTAATTTTACAATAAGCCTCCTAAACTTTCTCCAAATAATTTTTAACAAAAACCTTTACTGTTAAAATGAGCAGACAAAAACACTTCCACATAATATATAGTGAAAAGCACATGAGAATTAGAATTCCAGACACCTGGGTTTGAAACCTAGTTGGTTACTTAATGGAAAAAAAAATGTTTGTAAATTGTCTTGGATGAATATGTATGAAACAGTTATTGTTATACTTTCTCTTTTATTCTTCATGCCATATTAAACTGTACTCATTAGTCCTACTACCTAGAAGATATTTGAAATTTTTCTATTCTGTTGAGTTATCCATCTCTGAAATCTGGTATGTAATAAGTGCAGATGATCAGTTTTTGGTTTATCCATTATTCATTTCCTCACTTTTTCCTTGAAGTGAGAACACTGAAATTGTTTCAGGGCAGCCCCATCTTAATATTCACATTCACAGTCTCAGTGAATGACCATATTAGGCAGCCTAATTAGTGGAACCCTAGTGTGGGTTTTTGATAAAGCTTTTGTTTTTCTAAGTAAGAAAGGCAATGTGGATGTTCTTGCTGTTAGCTCCCTTTTCTCTTCTACTTTTTGAATTGAACACAGACTTAATATTTGAAGTTGCAGAGCCATCTTTGACCATGATATAGGTGACAAATAATATTTTCGGTAAATAGAGCACAAAGATAGTCAGAGTCCGAGTTCTCAGTAACATAGCTGAACAATTAAAACAACTCTAGTGCATTTTTCTCAAAAACAGAAAAAAAAAATTCCTAAAATTTATATGGAACCACAAAAGACCCTCAATATTGTTTAATAAATATAAACTTGTAAGGCGAAAATGTTCTAGAAATTGGTAGCACAGCAATGTATTTAATATTAAAGATTGTAAGTTTTATGCTAAGTACTTTACTACAATTAAAAATTGAAAGAAAAAAGAAATAAGAAATTCCTTGAGCCTCAGTTTCCCTCCTCCCAAAATCTGTTTTCCTCACAAAAATTCACACTGTATTTCAATAGAATAAAGTTTACTGTTATTTTTTGATTTATTAATTTTACATTATGTACTAAATTTCTCTCATGAAAGATGAGGATTAAACATTGATACAATTACTCAAAGTCACACTTAATTTTTTTCCTCAAAACTTTGTATATACATAGATATTATATTTTTTAATCAACTCAATCTTTAATATTTATTCTATTTATGTATTGTTTACTGCTGATTCAAGTAGTGAACCATGATAACTTTTTCTATATTCAATAGCTTTTTTATACTCTAGAGTTAATAATTAACTTGCTTTTTCATCTTTTGTTTTTTTGTCTCTATCTTTAATTATTTCCAATAAAATTATATGCCTTTCTAAATAAAAGTTATTCTCTCTATTATGTTACATATCAGATACTCAGTTGTTCGTTCCTTACCGCTTCATCATGATAAAGCCCTCATGGAACTCTTTATTTTCTTTCTTCAATCAGTACTGCTTACTGTCTTGGTCTGATGGACAGCTATCTTTCTGAGATTTTTCTGCCTCAATTCTATGTAAAACCCTATTTCACAAGTTCCTGGAGTTTCTCTTGTGATTGACTTTATTTTACTATTTAATAAATTATATTCTCCAAAGTTTTCTAAGAATTAGAATTTCAAGCCTTAACAAATTCTGTTTATAAAACTTTATATATGTTTCTTTTATGATCATGTTTTGGGAACAGGAGGGCCGGGTATAGATTTTTACATAATATTTTTCTCAGAAATTTAAAGAAAGTTTTACATTACCTGCTAGTATGCAGTATAATTAATGAGAGAGCCTTTCCAATTTGAATTTGTGATCTTTGATTAATAATCTATTTTCTCTTTCCTTGATTTTTGCTTTTGTTTTCTGTGACTTTTGTGTTGGATATTTTCTCAGATGTCTGGTAATCTTTGTTGTCTTGTCATTTAATGTTAGAAAACAGTGTGTCAAGAGAAAATACTCACCTGGTTTGCTTCACTGTGTGGTGACTAGTTAGTTGTGGAATCAATCATATTGTTAGAGAACTGCAAATATTGTAATCTATAGTTAAAAACATTTTTTTACTGTGTTTCTTCTGAGACTACTCCATTTCTTCAAAGAAGGATTCTTTTATTTTCTTCCTGGAGGATACAGACTTGGCTAGTTTTGGTATTCTTGAAACCTAACAATGCAAGAGCACTGGAAGAACGAAGATTTTAATTTCTCCCCTTGTTTCTATATGTTGCCTTTCCCCAGTTATTTACTGTACTTTATTTCAATTTATATATAGAAAATATATCTTTTTGTGTGTGTATGACAGGAAAGGTTCTTATATAGATTTGTAAATAAAGTAGAGGTTTAAACAGCTTTCTGGGAATATGTGGTTAGAATAATCTTTCTTGTCATAAGTATCTCCTATGCAGGCCTTTGATGTTTAGCTTTTTCACCTTTGCTAAATCCTTTTATTTATTTTTATTATCTATTGATAATATTTATTCACTGTTGTCTTCCTATTTAATCTTTTTACAATTTTCTTTTTGTTGCTATTAGTGAAATTTCAGTATGGAAACAGAGATAGACACTTTCATCTAATCTAAGATGTAACAAGTGTTCTTTATAACATATACAGGGCTGGTTGGGAAGATCTAATAAGAAGAAAATACTATATACACTTCAAAAAATATAAAACCTAATGTTATAGCTATGAATATTCTGCTTACCAGTTTAAAGGGTTTTCTCTTTTTTACAAAAACCTAAAACCATGGCTGAAATCCTGACACTACTTTCATTTGCCATTTACTTTTCAAAACTTACAGTATGTTTAAGGTTACCCATTTTGCTGCCCTGTGATTAGTTAGAAACAGATCCATGTACCGGTACTACCTTACTTAAAACAGTAAACTGATTGGGATTATTGCTATTACAACAGAGATGCCAGAAAGCTCCCTTGCCACTTGCGCCATGGCAGGACACAGGAGGAGACAAGGCCTTACCGGACACAGAATCTTCCATCACCTCGATTTTGGACTTCCCAGCTTCCTGAACTATGAGAAAGAGTAATTTGTTATTTAAGCCCCCTAGTCTTATTGTATTCTTCTATAGCAGGGGTGGCCAACAAGTCGATCGCGGTCCACCGGTCAATCGCGAGGCCAATTTTGGTTGATCGCTAGCAATGTCTGGGGTGGGGTTCATTTTGGTCGATTGTCGATCGCTCCCAATGTCTGGGGTAGAATTCCGTGTACCATGGACTTTGAAGCGATTATAGAAGACAAAACTTTCTAGCAATAGTTTAATGCATTCTGGGAATTTGCCAAGGTCATAAATTCCTAGAATTCTGACAGCCTGACACTGTGATCTCCACTCACCCAGACAATACATTTTGACTTATGTGTTACACTTGTCACTGGATGCAACGCGTGAATGCAACAGTTACGACTCGACTCATCGAAGAACACAATCAGTTAGCTTGAATATTTGGTAGTGTCATACGGTAGCTTCTTTTCTTTTGTATTAAGAGTATTATTATCAATCGATATTATTTATCCTCGGTGACCACGTTGAGTTTCAATTTTTCTTCTGTTTAAAATGTAAGTACCTTTTCTTTGTTTTAAATTAAATTGCTTTTCTTACCTATCTATTTACTTGATAAGTGAGCATTCTCGGCAACAGATCTCTAAACTGCGGTCATTACACTGAGAGCAAAATAAGGGACAGTATTACAAATATATTAGGA
>PVKE010038938.1:0-15231 GCA_004027555.1 Craseonycteris thonglongyai
ATCATTTGAAGATTTTTTTATTTTTTTTTTTTCAAAATAAGTGTAGACCAATGAATATATACCTACGGAAACTGACTAAACATTATTTAGATTGTTTATGTTGTAAATAATGCTAGCCAAGTTTCAGATACCTTTTATCTTTAAAACTTCTTCCAGAGATAGTTTCTTTAAAAGTAAATGGAATAAATACCACATACCTTTCAAGAGTCTAATTGAGATTATACGCAAGAATAACAAAGTATTTGTAGGAGACCAAACCTACAGATGCAATAGTCATCAGTAGAGAACTAAAATGCAAATTCTAATATTTTGCTACTGACCAACATTTGTAATACCAGGAGATGACTTTGCCATTAAATTGTTGTTTTTTCCAGTATTATTTCTTTCTCTCTTGATCCTTTCCCTTTCCTCTTACGAAAAATCTTTTCTGTTTATTTCTTTTCCCTTTTTTCAGTACACCCTTTTGCTCCTTAAAATGTATAAATCAGCTGTAGAAGCAAGGGCTTTTGTTACCTAGGTGTTTTTTTCCATAAAATTTATGTGGTCTCTTCATTTATTCACAAATATTTCCTGAGCACCTTCAGCATGCCAACCCAATACATGTTGAAGTGCACCCAAAAAGTGGGAGTGGAAGGGAATGTCAGCAGCCTCATTGCACTGCCTGATGTGATCTGCCCATGGTGTGATTGCCAAGTCATGTTAATAAATGTCACTGATAGTTTTTTCATCATGTAAAATGCAGCCTAACCTCAGCAGCAAAAGGCATCTCATGTAGAGACTATCTATGGTGGCATGTAATGTGCATTTTGACCAGCTCTGTTTGTATATATTGGATATGTGGACCATAGAGCCCAGCTGAGGACTTGATAATCTGCATTCTTCTGCAATCCGTGACTGGTACCATTTCAGGAAGAATTTAGCTCTTTGTGTAATCTCCTCCCTTCCTTCTACTGCTTTAATCTGAGGTACCTGAAATCCCCCTGCCCCTCTCCTTCCCCAGTTGTCTCAGCTATGGGGACTGACTTTTCCCCCCAAGTCTTTATCTCTGGTTTGCGGATACAGTTATAATTATAATTGAATGCATGCAACATCAGTGCTTTAGTTTTCTTTTTTTTCAAAGTGTCTGTATTTGGATTATATGACTGTATACAGTTAAACTTTCTTAAATCTAGGAACAGGAATAGACATCAGATAATAAATTAGGACCTTCTGTCATCTTTACTAGGCGAAAGAATGAAAAAAATGTCATTGAAAATCAAAAATGACAACTAAGTGAGCGAGGTTACCACGCCTTCCATTTCACTGCCCTCCCAGACTATGTAAGTCTCTTTTTTTCTACCAGCATGTTGGCTGAAACTTCCCCATCCCCACTGACTCTTTCTTTGACCACAACTAAACTACTACATTTTTTAAAAATTCTATCTGATTTCGCACCATGGGGGAAACAATTGACAGTCTAACATGACTTCTTAGCCTCCAAGGCCTTAACTTTTAATAACCTTTATTACTTTTAATCACCATCATTTTATTTCCACTGGTAGGGCTGGTAATTTAAAGATGTTCCAATATACCTACTTGTCTTGCTTTCACTTTGTAACACTTATTAAAAAGAAATAGAAGTGCTGAAACCATTAAGCATGCCATGTGTTGAATTGAAACTAAAGGTTTTGAAATATGGTGGTGTTTTTTTGTTTGTTTTGTTTTGTTTTTGAGTGTATAAAGTGATATCTGATGTATTACCATTTGAAAGGATAAAGCTATATTATATTTTATTATTTCACTGTATAGGTAATATTTCATCTTTGCCACCTAGCATGCTGATGTGATTGATATTGGTAGCTGTGTTAAAGCTACATAACACACCTTAATTGTTCATCTGCACATCATATTTTTGAAGAAAGGTTAAAGTGAAATGTTATTCTTCTGCTCAGTGTCAGAGGTGATACAGAATTAGATGCTTTGCTTCAGTCCCTATCTCATTTGCAAAAATAAAGCACTTAGTCTTTCTCTTATATAATGTAAACAAAAAGAGGACTAAGTACATTTGTTTCTACCTAAATTTACTCACTGGAAATAACAGCTGATTTTCCTTCAAGGTTTTGTTTTATACCAGTATGCTCTATGAACTCATAGTCATTTAATATGTATTAACTTAAAACTTTTCATTTTTGGATTGACCACTGTAGATATGAGCCTACCTTCTTGCTCAGTTATCACTCCCCCCCCACACACACACACACCATGCCCCAAAAAAGTGTTAATCACACATAATTTAAGATTTTGCCTTTATTCTTTTGTTTGGTGGGTGATTTACTTAACCATCTACATAGAAATGGTAATAATAGAACCCCTGACAGCAAAAAGCTCGATCCTTGCTTAATCTAACATCTTGTATATGTAATATCCACTTGTCTCAGCAGAGTAGAGTGTTCAACTCATGCCTACAATTATAATATGGGCGGTTTAAAAGTATTTTCTGCAAATGATAAATGTTATTTTCTCTGTACTGATCTTTGAGTGCTAGTGTTAGGTTTGTTATACTTTAGGGTATGTTGTTTTGTTTGTTTAATTTTTTCATCCTCAAGTACATAAGTTTATATGTAAGTTTGCATGTATTTTCACACTTAAGATCCATCTTCAAAATAGAATTTAAGTGACAGTTGCACTATATGACTATTATTTCTATACCATATATAATTAAAGTATTATGTTTGAGTAGTTTTGTGGTTTTGCCACAGTCTAAATTCTATTAGAGAGTCTGTTATTAATATTTCTTTGGCCTTTGAGGAAGCCTATTAAAGTTCTT
Organism: Craseonycteris thonglongyai; assembly: GCA_004027555.1. Taxonomy (NCBI): domain Eukaryota; kingdom Metazoa; phylum Chordata; class Mammalia; order Chiroptera; family Craseonycteridae; genus Craseonycteris; species Craseonycteris thonglongyai. Next base: position 2,807 of record PVKE010038938.1, read on the forward strand.
ATATCTTGGTTTTTTTTAGAATGTGAGTAACTAATACCAAGTACAATGAGAAGGCAGAGTTGAATGAAAAGTGCTTTGAAAATGGAAAACACCAAATAGAAAAATAATCTTAAAAGTATATTTTCATAGACCACAGCTTCTACTCCCTGAAATGAGGGTAAAGATGTGGAAATGTGTTGTGAATTAGAATGCTATTTGGGGGTTGAAATTAATTAAATTACCTTGAGTGGACTAGAGAAAATTTATGAAGGACTTTGTAATAAGATTATCACTAATATATCTTCAGACTTTTTTTATCCCATAATTGCATATCAGTGACTATAATTGTATTCACATATCAAATATAACTATACTTAAGTTCTGTTTTTACAAATTACCATATTTTTTGCACTATAAGACACACGTGACCATAAGATGCACCTAGGTTTAGAGGAGGAGAACAAGAAAAAAAAATTCTGAACCAAATGGGATACTAATGTATTTTTTTAAATGTAGCAGAATACTATTTCAACCATGTAAAGTTAATAGCAGTATTAAGAACCATCATCACTGTTATTAACAAATGAGGAGAGACCTTAAGGTTCAAGCACTCTTCTAGTTTTCTGGAAACCTCAAGAACTGACAGGTCAGGTAATACACATCACGGTCTGTGACACAATATTCACTCCATAAGACTCACAGACTTTTCCACCCACTTTGGGGAGGTCGGTGAGGGGTATCTTATGGAGCAAAAAATACGGTAGTTTTAATGTTTAAATATCACCTTGAATTCAACCTACTAAATCTTAAACATTGTAATCAATTGTTTCAACATAGGGATTAATGATAGATAGATATATAAATGACTATTACTATCAACATCCTATTGACTGTCTCTAGTCATTAATATACAAAAGCTATGAGTTTAAAATAAGATTTATTTAATAATATGCAAAGGCCCAGCAATTTTTTAAATTCTTTCAGCACATGTGTCTGGCTCTCCTTAATAGTAGCAAATCTTGATATTTTGTGTTTACTATTGATATTTTTGGCAAATAAAATATAAATGTCATCAAGCCCTGATACCAGTGACTACAGAGAGTTATCAGGAGGGGGCCAATGTTCTTTTCTCGCCAAAAACGTGTTGTGACTATAAAGTACCGTAATGAAATGGATTCTTTGAATCACTAACTGGATTCTGAATCCAGTTCCAAAATAAGATATGCACAAAGGATTTAAACCAAGACACCTCTATCAAAATATGCACACACACACACACACACACATACTCATCCACTCACTCACACACATTCTCCCTCAGAGATTTAAAAATTTAACAATCATTTTCTTATTTGAGGTTTTGCAATTATTTAAAACAAAAACTTCAGCATAGACCACTTTATAATAAATAAATAGTATATCTAGTAATCTACATACATTCTTAATAACTTTATTTGAGTAAATTATATATAATAAAAAGCACCATTTTAAGTGCACAAATGTACAGATCTCTGTAACCATCAGCACAATCAAGGACTAGAACATTTATCTGTCACCCCAAAAAGTTCTTTTGTGCCCCTTTCTCATCTCTTAGCCCTCCCTCCAGTCCTATGCAACCAGGTAGAATTCTCATCACTATGGATTAGATTGTCTTTTGTAGACTTCTATATAACTAGAATCATTTGAAACTGGCATCTTTCTCTCCATATAATACTTTCAATGTTTATTCCATGTCATAAAGTACAAGAGCATTTCGTCCCTTTTTATTGCTAAGTGGCAGTCCATTCTAGGACTATGCCACAATTTGTGTAGTCACTTTTTCATGGGTGGTTTTATTGTTTCCAGTTGAGTTTGTAGTGAGTAAAATTAATGTGAGTATTCATGTGCAGGTATTTGTGAGGACAAATTGTAACTTTTTAACTATTAAACAGTCAGAAAAGGCCTCTTTTAAATAGAGACCCTGAGGAGTGAGAGGACAATCCAAATGGCTAACCAGATGTAAAGCACTAGAGGCCAGGCATAGAGCATATACATTGACATGGTCACGGAGAAGCTAGGCAGCCATCATAGCTGGAATGATTTGAGCAAAGAAAAGAATGACGAAAACAGTATTATATACAGAATGTAGCACAGTTCTTCATTCATAGGATACACATAGGTAAAATGATCATCTACATGTCATGCATCATTCTCATACATTTAATATTAATTTAATACACAGTTAACATTCTATTAAGATTTTATGTGCTGTAAAAATTGTGTACATATATGCATATAGATGTGCATTGAGCTGTGGCCATTAAAATGCTTAGAAATGTGTAGCTTAGAAATGAAACTAGCTCCCTATCACTTTCAGACTCACTGCTTTATATTCACACATTTCTTGGAACATTTTTATTCTCATCTTTGTAGTAAGTTTTCTCTAATATGAGTTACAGTTTTCATTTGTCAATGATTTCAATTTATGATTCTGGTTAGAGGGTAACTTCCTTATTTATAGTCTCTATTTTTCTAAAAGGCTACTTAGATTCCAATAAACAATAAATGAGCTCCAAAGTATTGAAAAATATAATCTGCTGATCATTAATGAATTACATTAATGTCACTTACATAACCTAGATCAGAAAAATATAAAAGGGTGTAGAAGATGTTTGAGAACTTTAGAATTATATTGGGAACTGAAGCTTGTATGAAGTAGTTTCTAGAGTGGCTACTCAGTTTAATAGATGCATTATTTTGTTTATTTGAATTTCTTGGAGGATTGGGGATTAAAACTAGATGAGACAACTCTGGTGAAAAATAATGGTCAGGATGAAGGAGAGGAGGGAGGGCCCGATGTGCAAAAAGAGTAGGTATAGTATGGTCGGGAAAGTAATTTAAAAGAACTGACAGCAAAGCTACCTGAATCCTAAAGTTAGGAGTTCTCGTCTGATTTGAAAAAACATTTTCAATCCACTGCAGTGATTTTGAGAAAGTGAGTTGGATTGTGGTTTGACTTTTAAGCAAGTCGATTCTAGTTCATGTCTGGTGTCAAAAAGAGTTTTATTTCTTAAACTGATGATGTAAGTCTAGTGGTGCTATGATATATCCTACCAGATGACATGTCTATAAGAAATTGGCTTTCTAAAATGGATGAAAATTCTTCTGCAGTGACCATTTTGTAATATCTCAGTTTGCAATTGTGTATTCCTGACCTGGTGGACTGTGACATTCAACGAAATTTTTTTTATCAGCTCTTGGCCTCCTTCTAAATATGGAGAGTTACAGAGTGGGGATATGAAATCATTTTTTGCTACATTCTTTTTTTAAAGAAGAGACAGAATTGTTTTTTGAAATGGCTTTTTAATAAACCCAGGACAAAGGGTGTGGTGACAAGATTACTTCTAGAAAAATGCCACATCAGAAATTGTTCTTTGGGAAGGCTTCACAAATTTCCTTTGACCAGGTTGTTACTGTTCACCATGACCTTCATAAATTCCAATATTTGAATTATTTTTCACATACAGTTGTATCTGTCATGTGAGTAACTATGCAGAGATTTAAAGAACATGAGTAACATCATTCCAGTGAACCTCTTGAGTTGCTGTAGGACTGTTACAGTTAGAGTAATAAAGGCGTGATTTATTTTTTTTTTTACAGTTCATGAATTCCTTTTTCTTCCTGTTAAGTTTTGCATTGATATTATTTTTGTTTTGTTTTGTTTTGTTTTTGTGGTTTTTTTTGTTTTGTTGTGGGCCATCAAGCAAACTTACAATCATGTATAGTCTTTGGAAACTGCATTACTTTTTTCAAACCCACTGGAGGCTATGATGTTTGTGCTTTTTTAATATAGTGTATGAGATGGTTTTGTGTGGAAATCATTTGCTTCTTTGCATCTTTTAATCTCAGAATTATCTTCAAAGCTAAAGCAAAATATGTATGTCTAGTTTGTCCTAGAGTTCAATACTGTACATCTTAGAAGCCTAAAACCCCCTACTGAATTCCAGCTACCTATGACTAAAGAATCAGGATATCGCTAGAAGTGCAAGCAGTGTCTGATTGTATGTAGGGTTGCCATAGTTGGTTATACAGCTTATTCACTACACGAGGGAGCCAAACTGAGGGGTTGAGTGGAGGCTGAAATCCAGACTCTGATCCACTCACCAAACCAAGTACCCAGGAGTGGGATGATATCCACCTTAACAGAAAGGGAACCTTTCACTAATTCATAGGAGTCCCACCTGGGCGGCCCTGCTGTTTTTTCCCACAATTATCAAAGGCATGAGTATCTCTTACAAGGTATCTGTTCAGAGGTTGATTTGTTCACTTTAACCTTGACCTATTGCTTCAACCTTGACAGTCACAGAAATTTCATTAGCAAAGTAACTCAGTGTCACCAGAGTCAATAGAGTTTTCCAGTGTCTGTGGCGAGTTCACTACTGTCATTATCACCAGCTCTCTAGACTAAAGTTTGAAGTAAAATCTTAGAATTTTATGTGAGTGTGAGTCCTAAGTACAAATCTATTATTATTCTCCTATTTTTTAGATTCTCCCTTTTCTGTAACCAAAAATAACTGAAGCTTTATGAATTTAAATGTATAAATATTTCAGTGATGCCAGGATATCTCCGTGGTTGAGTACTTGCCTTGCATTTGCGAGGTTCAGGGTTCAATTCCAGGCCCTGGCCCATGCAAACCCAAATGCTGAACTGCGGCACAACTGGTGAGCGCCAGTATGGCGCTGAGGCAGATTCTCACCTCTCACACGAGGGGTGGGGGTGGGGGCATGGTTCAGTTCCTGTCTTGCACGGCCCCACACCCACCTGTATGAAATGAAACCATGTTACAACTAATGATGTACAGCTATGGAGACAATTCTGGGCTCTCCCCCACCCCCCCTCTCATCTTCTCTCAAAAACAATAAAATAAATCTTTTTAAAACGTATAGTTATTTCATTTGGGAGAAGATTCTTCAGTAGGAGAAGATTCATATTTGCGGTGAAAAGTTTTTATAAATATTGACATATACAAGATACGTGAGCACAGGCCTAAGTTAGTGGTGAAAGGGCTTTATTTGAAGCTTCCATAATTAGCATCAGGCTGTCTTGTGAAGGGACTCCCAATAGACTTTCTTTTCCTCCAAGGAATAGAGCTTTAAATCTGAAAGGGACAAATGTGATTGAGGTGCATAGTTATTGAAATTAGTACATTCATATCAGTTTGGACTCTGACATCAGTATTCCTAGCACAGACGGACTTCAGCACCTGTTTTCTGTCCCCGACAGAGGACTCTAACTAGCAGTGGCCATGCTGAGACCAGACCATGGAAATAGGCATTGCTCTAGTTTGTGAAAACTGGTTCAGGATCATTAAGATAGCCCAAATGAACAAAATTGACTATGATTGCACCTTTTTAAAGTACAATTTTAATAAAAATGGCTTAGCCTGTCCTTTCTCTCTCTCCAGAGAGAGCTTTATATTGGTGCCAGTGTCTATAATATAAACCAGACTTAAAAATTCAAAAAGATAGCCTGAATATTAATCCTGCCCTAGTTCTACACATGACTTCCTAACGCCACTGCATCTAGCAAGATACAGTTACATGCCAGGCATTTGCTGCAGAATCCATCTGGATACATCTTCTGTGAAATAAATAGATCCAGACTGGTATTTCTCTTAGAATCTCAATTCATACTCTTTACACGTATCCACATCTTTCTAGGATTAGGCATTTTAAAGCAATTAAACTTCTATCACACATCCCAATAATGGCTTCAACAGGCTGCATTTTATGGTGTTGGTACCAGAAGTCAAGATACACCCTGAAGTTTCCAGACTCATCTTTGAAAGAGCCAAAAAAGAAAGTTATTGTGGTTGCTGCTGGATGTTAACAAACGGGAAGTTTGCTTTCTGCCTCTCAATGCCACTCTTCCCTCTGTGCATGCAGCCTGTGGAGCTCCAGTGGCCTTTAAGTAAATGTCCTAAACATGAATAGAGAATAAAGTATCTTTTTCATATTAATAGGATCTCCACACTCAGGAAAAATCCCTGATAGGAATGACTAAGGTCATTTCTCAGCAAGACTAGGGGAAAGGGTAACAGGCCAGATGTTAACTTTCCTTCCCAACCCCACATATTTCTTTTCTGCACATGATATTTTAATGTTTTGAAGAAGAGATAAGTTTTTAGGCAGCTGCTTTGCAAAAGAGGATTAAAGTGGTCCACTGTTCATCTGTAAAATACAAATATCTGAAATGTTTTAGCCCCTTGTTATTCTGAAGCTGATGACTGATTTGAGAAATTAGTTGAAATACTGTGTGTCTTATACAGCAGTTAACTAATGGATACATATATAATATAAAAAGATTCTGAACATGTGGTTTCAAGTCCCTGTGATTTTGGGTGAGTTCTTCTATTGTTCATGAGACTTAGTTATTTCATCTGTAAAATGCAAATAATACTATCTTGCCAATTGGATTACCGTAAAGTTTCATTAGCCAATGTGTAATAAAATGCATATGTAAGATAGAATTTTTACCTCCCTCCAAAATTTCTTTTGGGCATCTTATTTTGGGAAGCATGCTTAATATGTTAAATGTACTTCAGTTGTAAAAGGCTAGAATAAATAGATCGATAAGTAGATTAAATAGATACTTCTGTGCATTTCCTATTGTCAACATTTTAACTAAGCATGCTTTTTTTTATCTCAAATCAGTCAAACCCTTATTATGCCCTAACTGCATAGCACATAACTCCTTGAATACAGTACATCCAAAAAAGGAAATATCTACACCAACCTATGCTTGAAGAATGAAGGATATCCATAGATCTTCTTAAAATATCTATATAAGATAAGGAAAATATGTGTGCTAACACATAGAAAAGATGTTGGTGTGATGTACTGCATAGCCAACTTTCATTTCCTGTGCTGTTGGCATGAGGGAATGGCATTTGTGAATCATGCCTATGGAGACTCTGGTCCTATGTTGGAGATGGTATTATCAAATGGGCTTCCAAGAGAGATCCTAGATAGCCCTAATACCCTTAGGAAGTGGTTCTCAAAGTGAGGTCCCTGGACCAACAATATCAGCATCACCTAGGAACTTGTTAGAAATGCAAATTCTGGGCCTTGCCCCAAAGCTACTAATAGTTGGGACTGAGTAATGCATTCATACACTTCACACATCAATTCTGATGCACATGTAAGTTTGGGATCCACTGAACCAAGTCATACACTGTATGTAATGATTTTTAACTTCTTTTCCGAACATATGGATGATGCTCATGAAATATCATCCTTAGAAGAAATGAAAAGTCTCTCAAATCAATGGGGGGTGGGGGTTTGTTTTGTCTGTTGGCTTTCTTTTTTTTTTTTTTTTTTCCAGTTTGGGTAAGGAATCCCATTTGTGACAGTCTACAAAAAAAATCCCATTCCTTGTCAGTCCCTTAACTGTTTGTTTCCAGCACGTTTATTCTTCTTTCTGTCAACTGGACTGAAATCCTCTCTTTTCAAACTCCATATCCCCCTATCTTGGTGGGGGTACAAAACAAACTTCCATTATCCTACTGCCTTAGTTCTGTCCTTCCTTAAACAACTAAAAATTTCTAACAAGTAGTATAAATTATCTGCTTCCTTTCCTTACTGTTCAGTCCCTCTGTAATTCTGTGCAATTTTGTTTCCACTTCCACCTTTGAAGTGAAATTATTCTTTGAAACTTTACCATTCCTACTTGCCGAATCAGAAGGCTGCTTGTTTTTCTCTGGGATTTCATGCTTTTGATCTACCCAGTCCTGATCTGTCTTTCCTTGCTATTTATGATGCAAAGATCTAACCCTAGTCTTCTTCTACACTTTACTTTTCTCGCCCTCCTTTTTACCTGAGCCATTCCCTGAGATCTGTTGCTGGGGGTGGGGGTGAGGGATCTCTCTCCCTCCCTCCTTCTCTTTCTCCTCTTCCTTCCTCTCCCTTTCTCTTTCTCTCATTCCCTTTTACATCTTCTTAATTTCACTGATTTTCTTTCATGTTCCTGCCTCCATATTAGTGATTTTCAGTTCTACATCTTCAACACTGACTTCATCCATTATCAATCTTGAATCACTGCACAAGGCTGTCTCTATGTCATTTAAAACTCAGAACTTCAGAAACACCATCTATGAATTGTCTTTAATAAAACAACTCCCCCAAACTTGCTAGAATATCACTTAAATTATGTCATTTCCTTGATCGTTGACTACTTATTGCCTCTGGATTAAATGCATCCACATGACTCGAGGCCCACACAGCTTCCTGGAGGAAGCCACCCTTCTCAGCATTCGATTCTCATTACTGACCCCTGATTATACCTCCATGAATCCAAATCTTACTTAAGGATTTAAGAACCATTTCAAGACTTATTTCATCAAAGAGCATTTGTAGTTCTCATTAATGGACTATTTTTCTGAGATTTTACAGAAATTACCTTATTATCTGTTAAGCTTCAAACTTACAAGTTTATGTGAAATGAAAAGGAATGTTATGAGAAGCCTTACATAGTACTTGGAACTTATAGGGATAAATGTTAGTTTTCTTCCTAGTCAGATGGTGATATTTCCAGTTGTAAGGAATGATTTCTTCTTTGTTGTCACTTTCCTTGGTGCTTCTCATCACATCAACAGTGGGTAATGGCTCCACATCAGGTGACCCACACATATGTGGATGCATGAAATAGCTGTATCTTTGCAACCACTGTTAACCACTGGGTGTGAAAAGGCACTGACTTGAAATAAACATCAGCCGGGTTTTCTGTTTCTTTTATGATAAGTAAAAATTGATAGTAAAGAAAAATTAAATAAAGTGTTATCTAAAAAGTGCATAATTTACAAATAAGAATTTTGGCTGCTGGTTCATCAAGATCCCAGTCTCATAATTGTTTCCTCAAGTGTTACACCAAGGAGGTCTAGGCTAGGAAGCTGACATATGGTCAATCCAATCTTCAGTTAGTTTTTACCCAAAGGCCCTTATAGTACATTGTTTATCCTGTTTTCCTCTCAGTTTAAACAAGCTTAGCTTCCTAAAAACAAGCCCAATTGTGATCTGCATATGCCCTGGGATCCTTGGCTAGATCTCTCCAAGCTGACAAAATAGTTTTCCTACCTCCAGTTAAGAAATACCACTCAATTACCTTAAACTCCTTTTTTTTTTTTTTGCTTATTATAACCATATTGGAAACCAATAGAAGAGTGATTTCTAGAGAATAGAAGAAAATAACTTGACACTTTTTTTCCTGAAAGTGCAAAGAGGCCATTGCTAGAAGGCAGGCATATCTTTTTACCTTAACTGTAAATGAAACATAATAATATACATATTTTTATATATGCATGTGTAACATAATAGTGGATATATGCATCCACGTATAATGAAGCATATTGCACATGGAGAAGAAGGACTTAGCAGTGTTTTCCTTGACTCTCCTTACTTCATCTCTGTAATGATGAGCCTGTCTGACTACCTACAGCTGCTGACCAAACCCATCCCAAGAGGAGCTTTGAAGTGCAGAGCTTGCCGACAGCCAAGTATCAGTGTCTGGAAACTTTCCACATGCAAGTCCTCAGTAGCACTGGTGATGGCAGGCATGTTTGGATCTGGCTGAAGTTGTTCCTACAGTCTGAGACTTTTAGGAAGAGCAAGGGAAAAATAAAAACTAACCATGCAGAATCAGGCAGGTGCCAGCTGCTCTGTTCTCCTGCTCTAAGGGAGTTTGCATTCTGCACTGAGCTCTAGGAGAAAGCTGGGCAACTGCCACTCTGATTCACTAAGACGCATGCATGCCTTTCACACTGAAATCAAAGGGTATGTAATAAAGAGAGATGTCCAGGACAGGGAGTAAGGAAAGGGAAGAAATGAGTAATTCTGGAAGCGTCCTGGCTTTTCATCTGTCGGAGATGTTCAAGTGACGAAATGCTGGCATAGGAGCCCACTCTTTCATCCTTACAAATCTTTGGATTTATATTGTGATGTTTAGCTGTTTGTTTGTTTAACTTTAAAAAGGCAGTACTTCAGCATTTGCATTATGCATGTGGGACAGAGTGACCTAAGGAATGTGTCACAGGCCCTCTCATGTTTCACCCCTTCCTTCTATTCTACACATTTGGCCTGGTTTGGTTAATAGGTGTGGGAGGTACAAGGCCCCTGCTGGGAGCTGTTATTTCAGAGCAGATGGTTCAGTGCTGTTGAGGATCAAAGAACCCAAAGGTGTGAGGACTGCACAGCTGCAGGAGCTCTTTGATCTCAGGTTGGAGTTCCTACCCACCCACAGATCAAGCAGCACCCTCAAGACAGGAATTGGTATAACTACCATTTAGTCTGGTGGTTTACTTGTAGGTAGATGAGAATAACCACAGCCTGGTCAATGGCACAGGATATCCAACAGTCAATCGTGGTTGGTTTCTAGTTCTCCCCAGTTCCGTTCTCATTCCCTTATTTTCTGTTTATTTCCTGCCATATTTACCACTAATGCCCACTCCCTGCTGACCACTCGCCCACATGCTGCCCACTCCAGGGCTGCCGGCTGGTTTCCCACTGCCCCAATGAACCCCAGGCAGACCTGATGACTATTTAACCAGGAGGCTCCATCCTGGCCCCTGGAATGTCCTCCCTGCATCTCCACCTCACCGAAGTCCACCGGCACCAAAACACACACCGAGTATCACTCTCCCCTCCTCGGTCCTCCTACCTGCCTCCAAGTTCCATGTTTATTGAGTCTTTTCTATACACCAGTTTCTATTAAGTTCCTTCACATCCATTGTCTGTTTTACTGACTTTGTACTCTTTCCAAGTCTTTTTACACTTACAGTGATCATACAGTTAGTGCTTTTAATTATTTCTTAGTGATTCTTGTCACACACACACCCTGCTTAATTGAGAACACAAGTCATTTGCTGTTTCTTGTGGGCCCTCACTGTATTGAATACCTAGTAGGTGCCCCACACCACCATGAATGCTATAATAATTAGTGGGATAAGTATGGTACATATATTGGTGAAGTGTATTGAAATCGACACTTTCTAATAATTGAATAATTAAACCCAGTTTATCGATGAAATTCTAAATCTTGGTGATATGTATATCTTAAATACAAACCCAAATTCAGGATGTTTGTATACCCTCTAATTTCTAGATTATTGGTATTAAAAAGATGTGAGAGTTGTGTGCCACTCCTAATAGAATCACATTACTATCTCAGTTCCATGTATAATGTCCACTGTCCTAGTTTGCCCATGAATGAGAGGTTTTGTGGGACACAGGACTATACTAAAATCAGGACAAGTGTAGACAAACCTGGACATTTATTCACACTAGGCATAAGAAATTATTTCCTCAGTAGAAGGAATTGGCTGTACTTCTTTGTTAAATATTCAGTAATGGATGGCTGTTATTTCGTTGCATTTTTGCAGTAATAGGCAAAATTTTACATTTCTCGTTGGCTTCTTATATAGAGTTTTTATTGCTGTTTGCCCTATTTTACACTGGATGCTACATAACATTGTCTATGTTTCTGACAGCTGGTAGCGGAAAGGCTTACTTCAAGAAGCTCAAAAAATTTAATCCTTTTTTAACCAGTTCCTTTATGATATAGAGAGTGCTTTACGAATAGTAATTTTAGAGTCACCATGAAATAAATGTCCACTTAGTATAATATTAAAAAAGAAAAAAGATTTAAAGTAGCCGGCTCCAGTAAAGATAATCCACTAAGAGACAGAAGTTTACCATATTTCCCTGTGATCGTTTTCTGTGCTCAAAAACATCTACGTACTTTTTTTTTTTTCTGCGTAGCTTTCTAGCTTTTATTTGGAATTGAGGTTTTAGGCCTTCTAACTAGAACTGTTATTTAAATGAACTGTATCTGCTTTCAAACTATGTAATCATTTACTGTGTGCTGAACAGTTAGCTTCCCTCAGCATTTCTGGTGTCACCAGAAAAGAAAAATGAACCTATAGGAGAATATTATTTGTGTTCTTGTCCATCTGACTGGTTAAAACAGGGAAGCCTTTAGATAATTTTGGATAAAAACTGGCTATACTTTTAATATCAGACAGTTCCACTTAGAGTTTTGCATAAACACAGTGCTTGCACAGAGAGGGCTCCCTTGATCAGCATAAAGTAATTTTCAGGTCAGGGGTTACGCTGAGCTTGGCATGAGAAATATGTACAAATAAAACTACTTTAGTTATGGAATGACCCTATCACACCCAGTTGTTTGCATGGTATATTTGCTATAAAGATCAATTTTTAAAATGTGAATACTGGCTCTATACTTGAATAAATTTTGAGTGTTAATGATGACTTTTTAGGAGTCAGTAATAAAAAGAACAGACCTCCTAATTCCTCTTAACAATTCTCTTGTAAATGCTTTATGCCATGTGGTGAATTAAATAAAATTTCTCCTCTCAGTTGTGTTCATTCACTTCACAAATATTTAAGGAAGCTCT
>PVKE010038939.1:0-15236 GCA_004027555.1 Craseonycteris thonglongyai
TCTTATTTCAATACCATATTACTCATAAAAAGCGAAAATTTTAATCTGTTGTTTAAATATCTTTTTAAAAATTTAATTAATTAATTAATTAATTATTTAAAGATTTATTTATTATTGTTTTTGACAGAGAGAGAGATACAGAGACAGAGACAGAGAGAAGGGGGAGGGCCCAGAACAGTCTCCATAGTTGCACATCATTCGTTTTTCCACATAGTTTCATTCCACAGGTGGGCAGGGGGCTGCACAGGGCAGGAACTGGGCCAGGGTCTTACCCTGGTGAGAACTGAACTGAGAGCACTCCCCAGTTCAGCATATGGGTCCACACGGGCCGGGGCCGGGATTCAATCCTCGGTCCCCAGGGCTGCAAAGTGAGCGCCTAACCCACTGAGCCATCCTGGCTTCCCCAAGTATAAATATCTTGATTGTAGCTAATACCTCTTAAAAATAGAATAGTCTTTTTAGAAAACTGGCATTTTTCATTCCAGCTGTTTCTTGCTATGCATGTGATGTTGAGCAAGTCATTTACCACATCTAGGCCTCAGATTTCTCATATATATAAAAAAATAATAATTCAAGAATATTATGATAATTATACTGAAGTTATGCATCTGACAATTTGTTAAAAACTATACATTTTTGGACCTATGCAAAAATAAGATATTTTGTGTATATATTTCACACATTATCCTTTTTCCATTGGAATTGTCTGGTACCATCTATTAGAGCAATCTGGGCAATTGAGCTTTTATTTTTCATTCAGATATTTAGCATTGTGTAGGAATATCCAAACAACCATAAAAAAGGTAAGACTAAATCTAGTTAATGGTTTAAGTACGGTAAGGAATCTTAAAGAAGTGGTCTACAATGATGTGCAACTATGGAGACTGTTCTGGGCCCTCCCCCTTCTCTCTGTCTCTGTCTCTGTATATCTCCCTCTCTATCAAAAACAATAAAAATAAAAATTAATCTTTAAAGAAGTGGTCTACTCTCTTTGAAGTATAGCTAAAGAAACAAAAGCACAGAGAAATAAAAAGAGAAACCCTAAGACAAATCAATAGCTCACTAATAAGATCAGGACTAGGGTTCCGGTGTTCTGAATTCTTCCTGGTGGTAAACTTTTTATTATTTTGTACAACCTTCCTTTCCATAGGGTGTTGATGGAAACCAGTGCTTATCAACGTTGTGAGCCCCCTCATGGGTATTTCTGTGGGTTCTTCCAAACAACAAACAACTCATTGGCAATGTACTGTGGTAGGTAATGAAAACTTAAAGGTAAAGTCAGTAAAATACAACTGCTGCCTGCCAACAGTCACAATGTAATAGGGGACAGATGTGTGAGAAAAGAGCAGCAATACACTGTAATATGTGTTTTAATAGAAGTTTGTGAAAAAATGTGCAGTGCTTATACTAAAAAAGGAACAGAGATGTGGTCAGGGTAAGTTTCTGAAAAAGGAGACACTCAACTCATTTAGATGAGAGGGAGTTTGCCTATTGAGTGTGTGTTCATCTGCTGGCTGAAAAAGAACATCCTAGAAAAAAATACCTGTGCAAAAGTACAGGGGAATCCAAAACTCTTGGCATAATTGTAAAATAGCAGACAATTTAGCTGCCTTTGTAGGTGGTAAGTAAGGGTGGGAACAGCAGAAGAGCAGTTTAGAGAGAGAGAGAGGAATAGAGAGAATTCAGTCCAGTTAAACAGACCTGAATTAAAATGTGGGAATCAACAGTGAGAGTAAATACAGATGCTCCTCAACTTACGATGCAATCATGTCCCAACAAACAAAATAAGTTGAAAATATGGTAAGTCAAAGATGCATTACCTTAAACATGTTCCGATTTACATGGTCAGGGCATAATCCCATCATAAGTAGAGGAGCATCAGTAATGGCCTTACTCTTCTCACCAGTCACAAAAAGGCATTTCCTGGATGTGATGGGATGTGAAGACAGATAAAACAATATTCAAAAGTGCTGAAAATGCAGTATTACTGCAGGATATTGGTTGTTCACGCTCCTGATTGTGTGACTGTTTGGGAGCCATGGTTCACTGCCCCTGCCCAGTGTCACCAGAGCATTTGTACCCTACATCGCTAGCCCCGGAAAAGATAAAAATTTGAAGTATAGTTTCTACTGAATGCATATTATTTTTGTACTATTGTAAAGCTGAAAATTTTAAAGGTCATAAGTTGGGGACTGTCTGTACTGCAGTATGCAGTTCTTATAATCAAAAACCAGTGGAAAAGCTATTAATAGGTTTTTATATAGGCAGACTGGTATTTCTTAAGTTTGGTTTTGTTTCTTGTTTTTTTTCTCAGTTTAAAAAATATATTTCTGGAGAAAATGGAGGAAGGATTAAAGTGCTAACAAGTGTCATGGGAAGGTGGGTTAGGAAACTATTGAGAGAAATGACGGGTGTTTAATCCAAAGCAGTGGCAGTGGAGATGGGAGAATGGATAACAACAACAACGACAAGGATGAAATGGGTATTAATATTCCCATGATTCAGGTGAACAAATCAAAGCTCAGAAAAACGAAGTAATTAGCTCAAGGTCATACAAAGTCAGGAAGGAGAAAAATCAGGATTGAAATATTGGTGCCAGGATCAGCTTCTAAGCTGCATTCCCATAGGTGGGTCACATCTACCTAGAGGAAGCAGACCACTTTCTTAATCACCCACAGACTCTCAATGAACCTAAGAGGCATTCTTAAACACTCTATTTCTAATGTGGCACCGTGTGACCAGGGTCAGGCAGTTTATTTTAGCAATCCCTCCCTCCCTTCTTTCCTTTTTTTTTTTTACTTCTTACAAAACTGTTACATTTTTCCTTGGTTTTTTTTTTTTGCTGTTACTGATGATCAATATCTTTAAGCTAATCTGAGTCCTTGATGGGAGAAAAGAAAATGGTATTAAAAAAACAAACATAACAATAAAAGAAAAAAAAAAGAAAACAAACAAACAAACTTAATACAACCTGTCTTTATTTTTAAAAAGGCTCATGGATCCTACATAGTTTGTCTAAGCTCTTTTTTCCTTCCCTCCTTTCCCCTCTTCCTTCTTTCCTTCCTTCCTTTCTTCCTTCCTTCCTTCCCTCCCTCCTTCTGTTTTACTTAAAGAATAGCAAGAATATGTAAATTTTATGTAGGTAAAACAATTTAATAGAAATTTTAGTAAAATCAAAGCCTTGGTTAGTACTAAGAATCATTTAAAAAATTTTTTGTGTATATATAATTAAATATACTGTTTAATATAACTAGTTTCTAATGTAAGTAAGAGGTAGATTAAATGTTTCTGCTCTTTACCTAGAGAACAATCTATAAGTAAGAAAATCACACTTAGATTTTTTGTAGAAATCTTTTACTTAACTAATAAAAGCTTTCTCAGTGGAACTTTAAAAACTTTTTTTTGTTTCAAAATTGTATAATTTTTAATTTTATAATTCAAATACTTAACGGTTTATTTTAATCTTGATAGAATTGAGAGGGTACAATTTTAGGGAATACAATGTTAATAAGAGAAATGACAAGAATTGCAGAACCTAGGTTTTCATAATGCCAAAGTCAAGCTGATAAATTCTTTTTTTTTTTTTTTTTTTTTTTTTTTTTTTTTATATTTATAGAGAGTAATTATTTTATTTTCAGTGCATATTTATTTCTATTTTACTTTTGACAGAGAGAGAGAGAGACAGAGACAGAGACAGCTAGAGAACTGAACTGTGGGAGCTCCCCAGTTCAGCATGTGGGTCCTGCCTGGGCCGGAGCCGGGATTCGATCCTCGGTCCTCGTGGCCTCAAAGCGAGCGCTCAACCCGCTGAGCCGTCCCGGCTTTCCCAAAGCTGATAAATTCTTTAGTTTACAATTGCTCTTAGTAAATTTCTTGTCCATGGAGTAAAGAAACTCATGTTTATATGGGTGCTCTCAATGATATGGTGTGTCTGGTTCTTTAAGTACCTTGTATTTCAGTTGCTTTGAATAATAGAATAGAAAATGAGTTTAAGAAATTGTGAAAACTGAGTCTGAGGTTGCAAAATTTGGCTAAAAAGTCTGTTTTCTCATCTGAGAATAAGAATAGTACCCATCTCTGTAAGTTAGTGTTGCTCAGAGACACAGGACTAACAGGATATGTTGCCAGAAGAGCTGCAGTTTGAGTCTGGCAGTATTGACAGACTTTTTTCTTGCAAGGGGAGGTAAGTCTTAGTTCTACTGAGACCCTCAACTGATTGGGTGAGGCCCACCTACACTGTGGCGAGCTATCTGTCTACTCAAAGTCTACTGATTTAAATGTTAATCTCATCCAAAACAAAAGCCTTCACAGAAACATCCAGAATAACGTTTGAGGAATATCTGAGCATCATGACCCAGTCAAGTTGCCATATAACATGAACCACCACTCCATCTCAAAAGAATATTATGAGCATTAAATAATTGCATACATGTAAAGCATTTATGACACTGTCTGACACATAACATTCATGGATTGCTAATTACTATTATGGTTGATAGTAATATTCAAGCAATTATTTTGTTACATTGGTATTGAAAAAAAAAAGACTACTATTTTATAGCTTTGATAGGAAATACTTTTGTTGGAATGATAGGAGACATTTTACATGATCATGAAAAAGAGCCAACATGATGTAGATAAGAGCTTTCTAGTAAATTGTCTCACCTTCTCATTCAAATGAAACTGCAAAAAGCAATATATTTATGTATCTCTCCCAAGGCAAATACAGTAGGGAAAAGAATTCTTTTACACTGCTTTCCTTGGCACTTTTAGAAATACAGCTCTTCAGTTTCTAGTGACTAGAAAAAGCTCAGTTCCTTCAATCTGATCAGGAAAAGTGGCTTGTTTCCTTTTAAAGTCTGTTCTTTATCTTCCCCTCTCTTGTTCCTGCTGGGGAATGAGTATAAAATTAAGGCACTCCTCATGAAATCTTAGGCAGCGGTATAGTTCCATTATTCACGCTTAGTTTGAATGGAGAAGTTCATTACAACCGTAAAAGTTATGAAAGATATGTGGTTCCCAAAGGGATTTGGCCCTCCACCAAATAAATGATTCATGAATGCACAAGGTTGCGGCCCTGCCTTCCCTCTTTGCACCTATTTCGTTGTGGGAGTCTTTACTGACCAGCATCTGGTCCCTGCACGCTGATTTAACAGTGGAAGCCCTGAGTTCAGAGATCAGCAGTTTCTTGCTCTGACAGTGATGATGTTCTCTCTTTCACCATTAATTGTGAATTCTGTCAAAGCTTATTATTTTTTTAAAAATTCCAATTTCTTAGGAACTCTGTACTCAGCTTCCTTCATAAATCATCTCTGTTCTCAAACAACTTTTCTGACTTCCCATTTATTCTGACGTGGTTTCAAATGACCATCTTTTATTATGAACGCCCTTGATTCTTTTATTTATTTTAATTTTTAAATTTTTTACAGCCTTTGAACTGCTTTCTTTCCCCTCTCGTGTCATAGGAGAACTCATTCAGTTTTGCAGCTTCTGCTATGAAAAAACCTTATTCTGCTCTTCCTGTGTTCTTTGTTTCTCAGCCTTATTAATAGTTAATCTTATGAAGGCCTCTGCTCACACTGCAATTGCAGTCATACCGAGTTTGTATGGGTGTAACTCCACCTGCCTGAGGTGAGGGTAGCACAGCTGGGGTAGCTTCTCAATTGGGCAAATTGAGAAAATGAGCCAAAGGTGTTTTGGGCGCCCTTGGTCTTGCCCCTTGAGCACTACTCCTCCCACTCCTGAAGCTGTGCTCCTCCCTTTCCCATCCCCCCTAGCCAGTACTCTTCCTCTGTGCTCTGAGAAGCTAAATTTTCAGTCAAGAGTTAAGGATCTCGTGTTACCTCAATTTTCATTCTATATGAGGGGCATATGAAGAGAGCTATATTCAACCTAAGAAAATGTGACTTGAACACCCAGTTTCCTGGGATGGATAGTGTGTCCTTTCAGACATATTATAGAGGTAATTATGTACTCTATTTGTGTGGGGGTCTTTAAAGTTCTAACCATAAAGTGGATCTCGCTGGATTCTTGCTAATCATGCTGAATGTAACGAAAACTGGCTTTCTGCTCTGCTTGGACTCCGGGCTAGCATAGTCCTCCCCGCTGTCCTGTACTACTACAGTATTAGCTGCTAAGAACTCACAGCTGTACCCTTCTCGGGAGAATTCCCAGCCACCAATGAAGTCACCCAGCTTGAAAGTAACTGGGCAGTCATTCCAGCCTTGTGGGTAAGCCCATGGCCATGCTCAATGGCTGGCCGAGATGTAGTACCAACTTCCAGCCACCTCCCCTAATGCTGGAACTACTGTGGGTTACGGTCGAGGCTTCAGAACTCCTCATGGGCTCAGCCTGAAGCTGGTTTCAGCTGAACCCACATCTGGGCTAGCTTCTATCCTATCTCTGCTCTGCTTCCTTCACTTCCTCACAGGGTTTTTCTGAGAGCATTGTCTCAGAATCACTTGCACAAGAATGCATCCTTGATGCTTTGCTTTAAGGAGTCACCCCTGAGACCCTGAACCTAAGCCTAAGGAATGAGCAGCAAGGCGTGGGACCTAAGAGAGGAGAGACATTTTTGGAAGAAAGAATTTGATATTTCAAATTAAAAAATATATATCTATAGTTGATACAATCATCACAGAAAAAGACAGAATTTTGGCTTGTTTTTTGTTTTTCTTTTTAACTACATTGGGCAGGGCACCTAACCTCTTGAGTGCTTAGTTACTTGGTAGTAGGAAAGAGACTCTATTTCACACTCCTGTTTTTTTCCCTTTCATTCAGAACTGCACAACTCTGTGGATTCCTGAAAGGAAAAACATATATAAGTTGTAGAATTCACAAATTTAACCACGTGCAAATCTCATAACTACCAACAAGCCCTCCAGAAGAAGGGCACTGGTGAGATGTGAGATGTCCCTGCTGGCTGTAGGGAGGTCTCACTTGGCTGCTCTTAGTGCAAATTCTAGTCTGGGAGGTATGGGAGGCTCTGGTATTTCCTGTGTATTAAAGAAGGTTAGACCTCTTCCAGGGCTCAGTCAGACTCTATGCTTGTTTTGCTGGGCACCTTGTCTAGAAACCTACAAATACATCAAAGACCGAGAAAACCTAGAGTTTATCCTCCAATGGCAGCCAGCATTAAGTTTACCATGGAGCTGTTCAAAATTTAAGTGATGCTCTTATGAACTGGGCCATATCTCCCCAGTTTCCCACAACCCAGAGCCACAACCCAGAGGTGAGGTCTACGCTCACCTCTCACATTTAAGGCAGTTAGATTCACCCACTCTATGCATGCTATCTGTTCATAAAATTGACACCGTCCTTGTTTTCATTCTGCATCTTCTATGGCTCTGCACTAATGAAAGGCTTTATACCCCATCTCTGATCTGCCTCTGGACCTTCTCATTTGACCTTCATGTTTGGATTCAGATGATTTGATTCCTTGTTTCTCCTTTACTTACCATCTTCCCTGACTCCTCACAGGAGCTCCACCAGATGTTTCTCAGTAGGGGAACTGAAGCTTATAAAATGCCCACTGTGCATGCTGCAATGACCAGGACTCTGGGAAAACCCTTCTATTATGCCTATATCTTCTGCTAGCTATCTTTATTGCACACCTACAATGTGACAGACACTGTGCTAGATCCTTGTGGAATCACTTTTAATCCTTATTACAGGAGTAGGTATTATCTCCATTCTGCAGATAACGTTGTCCAGAGAGGTTAAGGTCACACATTAAGTGACAAATTTGAGTATAAACTTACCTGTGTAGGACTTTCAAACTTGTATGCAGTTATCTCCCTTTTTATTGGCCTCCAGCTTCTCACCTCAGCCGAACAACTATGCATTTTCAGAGCCCCCTGAATTATTTATCTATTGCTGCATGATAAGCTTAGTGATTGAAAACAACACACATTTATCATCTGGTAGTTTCCACAGGTCAGGAATCTGCCCATCACTTAGCTAGCTCCTTTGCTCAAGGTCTCAAAAAGTGCAATCAGCATGTCAGCTGGACTATGTTCCTTTATGGAACTCAGTGTCCTCTTCCAAGTTGTTCCCAAAATTTGTTTCCTTGTAGCTGAATGACTGAGAGTCCTGGCTTCTCGCGGGCAGGTGCTGGTGGCCACCCTGATATCCTCAAGGCCTCCCCTTCCCACCAGAGTTCTCAGTATGACTGTTTGCTCCTTAAAGAGCAAGAGGAGGGGCTCCTCTCCCGGGTGTTACCATGAAGTTTTATAAACTTAACCTAATCAAAGTGGTGACATCACAACACCTTTGCCACATTCGGTTTGTTAGAAACAAGTCACAAGTCCTGCCCGCATTCAAGGAGTGGGGATCGTACGTGGTGTAGATTATTGGGGGTCACATTAGAATGTTTCTGCTATACTTCCTCACCAGAGTTCTCACAGGGCTGCCAATGACGGTTAGAAGAGCATAGTCCAGAGCACAAGAGATGAAGTTCCTGCAACCCCTTCTGGTTCCGGTTGCCATTTTCCTCCCTTATTTATGTGGGGGAGGCTATTATTTATTGATTTTGCTGGGGCAAGGTGACAATTTGGCCATAAAATGCTTTGATACCAACGATGAAAGGCTCTTTATAAAAGCCAAGGTACGTTTTTTTCCACAAAAGGAAAAATAGAAAGAAGTCATCTGTTGCTAGGGAAACCACAACCTTTTGCTGTGCTTGTTGAGAAAAGAGACATATTCAAGATTCTTCACTGTAGGAACAGAAATTGTGCTTTATGTTGGTGAGAATAAACAAAAAAAATCCATTATCTCTTATCTTGCTGAAAATATTTTTTTCTCAGGGGTTCAATTCAAAACTAACCTCTTTATTTCCCTGCTATTTTTATCTTGCTTGCCTTTGAAACTTCCTTTGAAGTTGGCAGAATCTTTGGGTTTGGGGAAAACATGAGAAGCTGAAGGGATACAAGGCAAGCTAGCAAAAACCTATTCCAGAATGGCACAACTGAGAGGTGAGGGGATGTCCCCCTCCTGTCTAGAATGTATGTGGGAACTGAGTCAAGAACAGTCTCAGAGATTTTTTAAAGATTTATTTTTATTGTTTTTGACAGAGACAGAGATACAGAGACAGAGAGAAGGGGGAGGGCCCAGAGCAGTCTCCATAGTTGTACATAATTGGTTTTTCCACATAATTTCATTCCACAGGTGGGCGGGGCTGCACAGGGCAGGAACTCGGCCGGGGTCTCGCCCCGGTGAGAACTGAACTGGGGGAGCTCCCAGTTCAGCATATGGGTCTACACGGGCCGGGACCAGGATTCGATCCTCGGTCCCCTGGGCTTAAGTGAGCGCTTAAGCCACTGAGCCATCCTGGCTTCCCCTCAAAGAAATTTTTAATACTACTCACTCTTAGCACGAGACAATATTGAACTCCTCGTACTATTGCTTAAATGATCACATTCTTGTACAGATCCTGTGGTTCAAGTACACTTTTAAAAAGGCAATTCTATTTTTAGATGTCTGAAGTTTTAGCTGAAATGGTTGGATACAGTAGTTTGACTCTGACCATCGTCTTCACAGACCCTGAGATCCAAGTCTTCTGCTTCATGGCAGGATAGCAGGCCACCTCTTGTCAGCGTCCTGGTGAGCAGGCTCACTGAGTTTAGGCCTCTGGACTGCTGGGTCAGACTGAAGCCATCTCTCAAGTTCCAATGAAACTGCTAGTTAGACTCTGTAGGGATTTTCTGGGGTTATTTTGCTTGTGAGAGTGTGGAGACAGACAGAATGGGGCAAGTTGTGATAATAGCTAGAGTATTCTGATTTACAGACATATTGTTGCATAACAACAGTATGTGCCTGGGAACATGACCCTGGTTAGCCTCACTGAAAGTCTAAAAATAAAGAACATAAAGACATCTAAAAATTGAGGGGAATATTATTTTGGATTGATCTTATGTGATTTGTATGCCATTAATTCTGCTAATTTCACTATAGGAAAAATATTCCCCAAATATCCCAAAGTGGATTTTATCTATTCCTAGAAAAGGAGTTGTATGCTATTGAATTTTGTTCTTACCTACTCCTTCAAAAGGCCTATGGAGGATGCTGGGATGGATCAGTGGGTTGAGCAATTGTCTTGAAGCCCTAGGGTCTGAGGATCGAATCCTGGTCCCAGCCCATGCAGACCCATATGCTGAACTTGAGTGTGGCCCCCAGTTCGGTTTGTGAGCTTCCCATGTGGGAGGCCCCCAGCTCTTGGGGACATGCCTCCCATGCAAGAGGCCCCTGGCCCAGTTCCTGCCCTGCGCAGACCCGTGCCCACCTGTGGAATAAAACTATATCAAAAAACTAATGTTCAACTATGGAGACTGCTCTGGGCTCTCCCCATTCTCTCTGTCTCTCGGTTGTAAAACAATAAAAATATATCTTAAAAAAAAAAAAGGGCCCATGACCAAGGGGCTCGGGAGAAGGATGTGGACTCAGTAACTCAAGTCATCCAAAGCCCATCTGCTGGGCAAGAGAGTGTTGCAGAGGGTTAGCTGCAATGAGAATTGTAGACAGTTAACTTAATAAAGGGAATAATTATTTTATTCTGTTTGTCTCAGATACCCCTTTCATGTATGTTTTTGCTCTGTAAGCCTAGGCTTGTGCTGATGGAATATTTTATTCATTATTGGTGACTACATTAAAGGTTATTAATCAAACTGTTAAGTTCTCACTTGGAAAAATTCTCATGAGTGCAGCCATAGTTTAAACCAATCTTACACTAAAAATCATAAATACAATGCAAATAAATACAGTAGGCCCCCCCCATCCATGGGGGAATACATACCAAGACACCCCTCCCCCAATGGATGTCTGAAACTTAAGAGAGTATTAAACCCTATATATATATATATTTTTTCCTATGTATACATACCTGTTATAAAGGTTAATTTATAAATTTGTCACAGTAAGAAAGCAACAATAACTAATAAAATAGAACAATTTTAACAATATTTTATAACACAAGTTATGTGAAAACTACATTTTTTTTTCTTTCAGAATAGCTTATGAATTGATTATTTCTAGAATTTCCCATTTAATAT
Source organism: Craseonycteris thonglongyai (assembly GCA_004027555.1). Lineage (NCBI taxonomy): Eukaryota > Metazoa > Chordata > Mammalia > Chiroptera > Craseonycteridae > Craseonycteris > Craseonycteris thonglongyai. Next base: position 11,046 of record PVKE010038939.1, read on the forward strand.
TGTGTATTGTGGTTGGGAGCAGATAACTGAAACCTCAGAAAACAAAACTGTGGATAAAAAAGAAACTACTATACAGAATAAAAAATGCATTTTTTTAGTTCAACATAAAATAATTAAATGTAATATTTTAAACAATAGTTTGAATCACTATTTTCCAATAGTCAATAATGAATTCAGTTTCTAATTCTCATTTGATCTCAATAGGGTTTAAATTTATAACTTTTTACAGGAGAAAGATAACCATGTTAAACTGCACTCGCCCATAGAGAAAACATTATGTGAGGCTAGATGTGTGAATTACTGGAAATTATATGGAAAATTTTATCTAGAGAATGTAAGAAGGACAGAGCTTTGGAAAAGCAAACATGCCATTTTGTTTCCTGATTTTTACTAATAATCAAACAATCAAATATTCTGATTAGAAGCTAGGATTTAAAAATATTAACCTTCTTATTATAAGTAATGGGCATCAGAATATGTTGCTGATAGCACTAGACATTTGTTGATATTTAATGGTAAAGGAAAAAGAAATTAGAACCAATCAGTTTGACGGGGTTGCATACCTCTAAGGGATAGCTGTTTTTAAGCTCTTCATCAAAAGTGAACCTGACAGGCTACTCAAAAAATATCTACCCACATTCTCTGCCTCACAGGTTTCTGTGTTGCTGGGAGATAAAAATAATCAAGAAAGTAAATGAAATGGGCAGCAAGAGTAGGAGTAATTGGAAACATTTAACTGTGGTTAGCCTGTTCTGCCTAAATAGAACAGAGTATAATCCCTGACAGTGGTAAACTGATCCAACAAATTTATTTACTGGTAATCCAGCCATTTACTATTTTAGATTGATTCATAGCCTGTGTGATACTCAGGGGGAAATAATTTCATTAACTGAAAAAGAATGAAAGATTAGATATAATTCTAGAACACGACGCAAGAAAAAAATTGCTGAGTTTGAGAAAAAAACATATCTTTCAACATAAAATTAAGCTTCTAGAGTATGCACACATATTTTTCTTTTCTTAAAACAAACAAACAAACAAACAAACAAATAAACAAACAAAGAAAACCTGAGGAAAGCACAATCATTCAATTACCTTGGATCAAGGACTGAGCCATGGATATGCTCTGTGTATCCAGTGGTTATAGTACTTAGAAATAAGATTCGTCAGTCAAGTTTCTTAGCCAGCCTATTCTAAAAATTAATGATGACATTTTCTAAACTGATCTACATACTCTGTTGCCTGTGAAGTTGTCATAAAGAATCTTTTCAATAGAAATTGACAATGAAAATGGTGGAGAAGTTTCAAATGTGTGATTAGAGAATCTCCTAAGCCTTTTCATTGGCCAAATAATTTCATGTCACTTGTCACTAGCCCCGAGGAGTGATATAATTACAGACTCATTGTCTTTGCCTTGTTTTGCACCATAGAGGATGAGCAGAGATGACGCCAAATTTGTATTTTTCAAACTCCACACTTATTTAAATATAAATGCAGATATAACATTTTAGAGTTGAAAGGGACCTTAGCAATCAACAAATGATAGATTGGAGACGCAGGGAAGTAAAGATATTTGTCTCAAGTCATGAAGACAGATAGTATGGAGCTGAGACAGAAGTGAAGATTTCCTGGTTCTAGGCCAGTGCATTCAGAGTGCACCACGGAAGCATCAGAATTTGTTTATTTGTTTTAATTGTGTGAAATAAATATAAAAGTATTACATTGTGATTTTCCAGACTCTCTACTTCCATAGGACATGTTATTTAAATGATTTTGGAACCTTAAGTTAACACCTGCTGCTTTTAAATAAATGAAAACATCTTTACAAGTGTCAAATAACACTATGCAAGCTGTCAGTAGCCCCACCTTAAAAAAGCAGCAGAAACTAATTTTAAAGGTCTTATTAGTGGGGGATGCCCAGATAGCTCAACAGGTTGAGCACTTGCCTTGCAACCATGAGGTCTGGGGATAGAATGCCAGACCTTGCCTGTGCTAACCCATATGCTGAACTGAGGCACACATCCCATGTACAAGGCTCCCAGTTCAGTTTCAGCCCCACCTGGCCCCACATCCACCCACGTGGAACGAAACTATGTTGAAACTAACGATGTACAACGATTAGGGAAGTGATGAACTGAACTATGTAGAATCAAGGTTGTAGCTCTACTTTCTCCACTTGGATGTGACTAATTTCCAGTCTGACCATCTTTTACATTCCCACAGATTCTACACTGTACAGATACACCAACAAGATTAAATGGTGGTTTAAATATTTTTAAAATTAAAATTAGCATATTTAAAATGAAACAAGAAAATCATTTGGTTAGAATTTCATATTTCTTCAGTAAATTGTTTTAATAACAATGCTAGTGCCAATGGGTTTTAAAAGTATAATAAGGATTGCAAATGCACACTAAAATTATATACTTGCCCATGGTCACTGGAAGCTGAGAGGGTTAAGTACTAATGACAAAGGTTCCAGCCTATATTTCCCCTGAAATCACAAACTCATTATTTGACAGAACTTGAGTTTAAGCTTGCCTTATCTGCTAGACTGAGACAAATCTGATATATAAGATTTGGTTAACAGGAAATGATTCTAGGTACCACTAGGTGCCATGGAAGAGTTGTTAGCCTAATGTACTTTGCCATCATAATATTAAGAGCAGTTCTCATAGGAACTACTTACTGGGAACAATAGTTTGGCCTCCACATCCTCAGTTTGATTGAAAATCAAACTGAAAATCTTAGCTGCTCTCTCACCAAAACCTGCCAATATTAGTGGCTTGCATACCCAGTAACTATAAATACATACTTATTATTGAATATGATTCTGATTGCAGTGCATGATGACTGAAGTAATATATTATCAAAGAAGTTGATCTCCGAAGTCAGTGGTTGGGAAATCTTCAAAGCTCCAGTTAATCTGCTCAAATGTCAATTAAAATATTTTTCCTCTTAGCTTATTTCTGTGATACAGTATTTTTGTGGTTTTCAAATCTGGAAAAACAATTTTTTTTTTTTTTTTAATGAGTAAGGATTTGTAGGACATCTTACTCTCAATTCTGTCTCCTTGATACTGTCACTTGGTCTAGTACAATGAGAATACACCCAGATCTTGAAATTGGTACCTGTCTTATCTTCCTGAATAACAGTTCTTCCTAGTTACATTTATGGTGTGTTGGGGCTGGCAAACTTTTTCTAGAAAGGGCTACATGGTAAATGTGGTAGGCTTTGCAGGCCATGTGGTCTCTGCCATTACAGGCCAGAAGTAGCCACAGATAGTAAGTAAATAAATGAGCAGGGCTGTATTCCAATGCAACTTTATATACAAAATCAAGTGACAGGCTGTATTTGGCCTACAAGCTACATGCTAGACAAGGGGTTCCCAACCTTTTTATACCCTAGGGCGCATTCTAAAATATCAGTAGGGTGGCGGGCACCAGCTATTTCTAAGGATATTTATTATTGAACAAGAATAAAAAATAATAAACAAAAATAATTTTAAAATAAAAAATTTATTGTACAAATTATATACACACAAAGAAACATATATACAAAATGTAATACAAAGTAAATAAAAAACACACATATAGTAAAATCATTTAAAAAAACATAAAAGAAAACATAAAAAAAAACAATCTGTCAGTGTGATCTTTGGCATTGCATTTCATTGGCCAGTGCCTCGTAATTAGGAGAGTATGATGACAACCCTCTTAGCAAACAATTAGTAAGATGCTCATCGGTAAGTCGAGATCTATATCATGATTTTATTAAATTCATGTTTGAAAACAAAGATTCGCATAAATACGTTGACCGGAAAAACAATTTGATTTTATATGCCGCTTTTTTTAAAAGTGGGAACCTTTCTTTGTCAACTATGTTCCATAAGTCCTCTGATATTAAGGATTTTAGCAAAAATCGTTCTTAAGGTTTAAAATTTCTAACTCTAGTTCTTCTGCTTTCCCCTGAACAAGGTCTGCAATACATGTGGCTAGTTCTATTACATTTATTTGGCAAGTAAAAGGATTGATACAGAAGGAGACAATTGGCTCGATATTTGTAAACTGCAGAAATCTCTCTTCAAACTGTTTTTGAAGCACTTGCAGGGTCTCAATAATAATGACACGTGTAATTCATTGTTACCTAGCATTTTCCTCATATATGGGAAGTGCATGAGAGACTTGATAT
>PVKE010038940.1:0-15230 GCA_004027555.1 Craseonycteris thonglongyai
TCTCTCTCTCTCTCTCTCTCTCTCTCTCTCTCTCTCTCTCTCTCTCTCGTCAAAATAAATAAAAATATATTTTAAAAAAAAAAGATAACAAGAGATTAGAAAGGAGAATAGTGGAGAAGTGGAGCAAAGCTAGAGAAAAAAACAAGGAATAGAAAACTGAAGGTGAATAAAGAGTAAAGTAAAGAAAAATATAGGGAGAAAAATAGTAAAAGGGAAGTGAGAGAATATAATTGAAATTATAAGGAAAATATAGAAGACAAGAGGAGAGCTGAGACATACAGTTTCCAAAACTCAAAAGACATATACAGCAGAACCGTGGCAAATAAAAAGCAGGGGTAAATTGTGAAAGAAGGTAAAAAGGAAGGGAATTAGGAGATTAGAAGCAAGGGGAAGGAAAGAGAGGGGAGGGGGAATTCTAAAAGGAAATATAAAAATTTTACCTGAGAGTTTACTTCATTAACATACATGGTCACTAAACCATCACATAAGAGCATTAGTGCAGAGGACAAAATTGACAAAGTGGGAGGGAATCAGGATAGTTTCAAAGAGAAAATGTTTAGTGCTAGTGGTGTCAAAAGATGCATTCACATTTTAAGAGATATTATCTATGCATTATTTTATGAAGTTGAATTGAATTACAGTAGCAAGAAGATGACGTTAATCAAATAAATGCTCACATCACCACACAACAGGCAGCACAGTTAAAGAAGATGGCAGAAGTACGAGGAGTACAAGACCATTTTGAAGTGGTATTTGAAACTTGAGAATGTTTTATAAGTACAATGACAATGGAGGCATGAGTGTGCAACAGAACCTTCAACATACCTAACAATTGCATACATTCGTGATAAGTCTGAGATGCATGGTAAATTGAAACAACATGTGCAGCAATACAAGTGGACACTTTGGTCAACTTTGCTCAAGCAGTAGCTTGCCATAATCAGAAGTGTCTGGACACTGATGGTAACCACTATGAGCATCTCTTGTAACTGCATAAAGTCAAATGGGACTTGCAGTCATCTTTTGTTACCGGTGTATATTGAGTATTATAATTTTAATACAGTTTTTTTCTTTCTTAAAATTCTTTGGCACCCTCTGTATATAATAAATGTTTATGTAAATATACAATATTGTTATAAATTAGGACTTATACTTTGTGCTATTTTCATACATTTTCCTTGTGTATACATTATAAATCCCACAATTCATTGTTGTTATTTTCTGCTTTAAACAATTATCTTTGGAAGAGATTTAAATAATTTTTAAAAGTAATTTATATTAATGCACAGAGTTACGATTTCTAGTGTTCTTCATGTTTTTATTAGATCAAGATCTTCATCTGTTACCATTTTAATTTGTGACTGAAGAACTTTAATATTTTTACTTCTTGACATGGATCTGCTGGTGATCAATCTCTCTCTCTCTATATATATATATATAGCCTATGTTTTTCAACAGTATTATTTCTGAATATCAAATTCTGCATTGACTGTTTTTCATTCAGTACTCAAAAATTGTTGCTCTCCTATTTTGTGTCTTTTATTGTTTTTATAGCAAAGCTTCTGTTGTCCTTATCTTTCTGTTTCTGCAGGTCGTGTATCTTTTTCTGTGCAGCATTTAATACTTTTCCTTTATCGTTTCTCTATTTTTGAGACATAATTGACACATAATATAGTATGAGTTTTAGGTGTACTGTTAACATAATGATTTGATATACAAGGGCTGTCTAGGAAAAAAATCCAGCCATAAATGTCTCTGTTTTTCATGTTACATGGCTGGATTCTTTCCAGACACTTCTCGTATGTACACGTAGAGAGAGAGAAATGATTACTATAAGTTTAGTTAACATCCATCACCACACGTAATTACAGATTTTTTTCTTGTGATAAAAATTTTTAAGATCTACTCTCTCAGCATATTTAAAATATACAATACTGTGGTGTTAACTATGCTCACCATGCTATACATTATATCCCCAGGATTGACTTGTCCTAAAACTGGAAGTTTGGTTGAAGGTAGTCCAAAGGTACAAACTTCAGTCACTGTTTCTTTTATCTTCATGTTTCTTGTGTTTGGGTTAATTGAGCTTTTTGGAGCTATTGGTGTTTACATATACATTGTATTTTAGAAATTTTTTAGCTATTGTTAAAATATTCTTTCTGTCTTCTCTCTTAGCTCTCTTCTCTGGGACTCCAATTACATGTGTATTAGGCTTTTTGAAGTTGTCACACTGATGCCAGTTTTAATTTTGGGTTGTTTTAGGGGGGTGTGTGTGTCTTCAAGTTCATTGATCTTTACTTTTTTTTTTTTTCCTGTGTCTAATCATTACTGTCTAATCTTTTCTAAATTTCTTATAGTTATTTTTCATCTCAAATGTGTTTTTATTTTTATAAGTTCTGGTTGAGCCTCTTTTTACTTGTCTCATGTTTCTGCATGTTCTAGTGTTTCAAAGCCCTTGTTTACTAATTTTATCATCTGTCGTGTCTTAGTCGATTTAAGAGTGAATAACTTTCCTCTTCCTGCATTGTGTTTTTCTACTTTATACATCTGGTAATTTTTTAACAGTTGCTATATATGGAGTTTACCTTAACGTATTCCTATAAATACAAGAGTGGGCTGATACATTTTGCCTCCACTGTAATTTTTTTTTGTTGTTGTTACATCAGACATATCTGGATATGACCGGTTGTGTATGGTAACATGGTATCACCCCTCCATTGTTCTTGACCTTGCACACACAGAAGCTTTACATTTTTTACCAAGTGTACATCAAAATGGAAGAGTGTTCAGACCAAAAAACAGTCAACGTGACCTTACCCAAGTTTTGAATGTTTTTGACTGAGATGATCCTTTATGGCAGTATTCCATGGACTGCCTTTTGTTCTCAGAATTATAATGATGGACCAAAGTTTCATCACCTGCAATGATCTTTAAGAAGTCCTCACCGTCATTTTCAAAAATTTCAAAAAAATTGGAGAACTTTTTATACTGTTAAGAATTCAGTAACAGCATGCTGTTTGAACCAAATGTCTGAACAATCTTCCTTTTCGGTATGCACTGGATAAAAAATGTAAGCATCTGTGTGTTTAATTTTGTGTTGTTGAAAGTGTTTTAATTTGAACAGATTTTTTTTTTTGTTCTTTATACAGGTTTGATAATCCTGCTGCTGTAAGCCCAACTCCTGCAAGGCAGCTAACTTTTAACTACCTCCTTCCTGTGAATGCTTGGCTCTTATTAAATCCTTCAGAGCTCTGCTGTGATTGGACCATGGGAACAATACCACTCATAGAGTCATTTCTGGATATTCGAAATCTTGCCACGTTTACCTTCTTTTGCCTTTTGGGGGCTTTGGGAGTATTCAGTCTCAGATACCCGGGTGATTCCTCCAAGACTGTTTTAATGGTAAGAAACTTTATTGTCAATGATGTTACATTTTGTTGATTATTTAAGAGACTGCCTTTAATTCATCAAAAGCATCTTTTTAGAAATAATCTTCCTTTGTTCAACATCACGTCCTAATTTATGTGCTGATTTTAGATTATCCTAAAAGTATACATCAGAATTTGATATGCAGGCATAATTTGATGTATATATTTAACATGCAAACTAGAAACTGATTATAAACCTCCCTAATTTGGTAGGAACTCTAAAATCATGCAGCATCTCTTTTGGCATCATTTTCTTGCATTTCTTACTTTTACCAACTAGAGTATGCAATTTTTGAAGACATGGGTCATGTTGTATGCTGCTTTATTTTCTTGGCATGGAGAAGAGTGTTATGTAAGCTATGCATCTAGAAATATATAGCTCTTCACTTCTCATGAGCAAGACTTTCATTAATCCCTGTAGTGTTTGTCACTATGTTCAGAGAACTCTGGTTGTTTGAAAAGTCTTTTTGTTAATTGTTTTTCTGAATTCTATTTCTTTGTAATTTTCCTACTCTGCTCTCACTTCTTACTCATAACAATTCTGATGCCTCTTTCTTTAAATTATTGAAAACGATAATAATTTTTCACATTTTCTTGAATCAGAAAGTGTTTTTAATACTTTGCAAATATATCACATCTGGTTAGAGCCACTAGATTCATTAATTCAGTCAATTAAAATTTCTGTTTTCAGGCTGTGTATTAAGCAGCTGTATAGGCGTTGAGGATATGACAATAAAAAGAAATACAAGGTTCTCATTTCCAGAGAACTTTTATTCTAGAAAAATTTGAAGCCAATCTCTGAGACACAGGGAAGATTGAATAAATAGAAGATTTGGGGGAAAAATCAAATTTATTAATCTTTGATTTGTTGAGTTTTAGGTATCTTTGAAACATCCTAGTGAAGATTTTGAATATCACTTTGTGCCTGGACTTGGAGAAGCCTAAGTTAAGCTACACGTACAAATTTGATAGACTGGCTTAGAGATAGTATTTGAAACCAGGATGTGGATAAGAAGGCCTGTGGAGAGGTTATATAGAACAGCCTTTCTCATCTGGGGTTTCATCTCTTCTCTCAAAGAGGTAGCTATGAGTATGCTTCTAGCTAGCACCATTCTAAATGCATAGAAGTTCATTCATACACATAACAAATGCGTTAGAGTATTTGGTCTTAATTCTCTCTGAGAAAATAGTTGAAGGGGGTGAAGAGAATGTAGGAGAAGAAGCCTACAACTAGGTGTTGATAAGCTCCTATATTGAAATGTGTAGAGGATAATGAACCTAAGTAGGAACTAGACCAAATAGAAAGGTAGAAAGTGTTTCAAAAAAAGACGGGATGTTTACATTAACAGGTGCTTTCCAGTAGAAAAGTTGGGTTTGAACTTTTTGGGTATTTTAGTGATGTAATGAATGTTTAAAGTATCTTAAAGATGTGCTATCACAGAAAAATATTTTTAAGGTTAGAGAGGCAAGAGTGTATTTAAATATAGATGGAAGGTTTTGGCTGAGTAAATGAAAGAAGGGATGATTGACAGTGAGGTTTGTGGGGATCAGAGAGATGTAGAACTCAGGTGGCCTGCGAGACATGGAGATACCTATGGTACCAGAAGTATGGAAATGAGCATGAAGTGATGCTGGTAGGTTTAGATGCAGAGAATCGAAGGGATTTTTGTTCTCTGGCATTTGTTTTCTCTGTTAAGTTTGGAAATGTGGTCAACTGCTAAAAGTGACATGGGTCAAAATTTTGAGGAAAGTAGTCAAATTCAAAATTATCAAGGAGAGTTGGAATGAATCTATCAAAGAAACCTAGGAATCCTGAGTAGTCTTAAGGGATCAATTTGAAGTTGGTGATCATGAATTTATGATATTCAACTGTTCTGCTTGGCAACTGTTTCTGGTAGTGCTTTGTAGCTCAGATAAATACAGACAAAGCAGGCACATGGTAGGATACATGTAAAACTGAGGTTGTGCCAAAACAAATTTAATAAAAAGGATATGTGAATTTAAAGTTTTGCCAAATTAAAAATGATATATAATGTAAGCTGCATAAAAAATAGAGAATAGTGTCTATGAAATAAACATAGATTTATATAAATTATATGTGAATAAAAGAAACAGTTGTGATCTTAGATGTAACTGCTTTAAGTATAGTCTTAAATATGCTGTTTTTATGGAGATATTTTCGAAGCATCTCTGGACAGGATAAGCATATCAAAGGAGTACTTACTAAGTACTAGATACCATGTTAAGCACTTATTAAATTAGATGTCATAAGTCTCTGAACAGTGTAATGTAATGATTAATCCTCATTTTATTTTTAGAGAAATAGTCACAAGGTGATTGGTCATTTACTGTTATGTTACATAGGTAGTTTAGTTTCATCTCTAACCCCTTTGCTTTCTCCACTACCACCCTTCCTTTTAAAGAGTGTTTTACATCCAAAGGAAATTATGTTAGTCATAGTTAACTAGGTTGGTATACATTAATAGAGAGCGTATTAGAACTTCTGAGTAACTTAGTCATTAGAAACATTCTTTATCCAAGAACCAGTAGAGTTTTGACAGATTGCTTTTCTTTTTTGGGTAGCTTATGTATCAGTCCTTGATGCATCTTTGGATCTTATAGCACTTAATTCTTTCAAATGAAATTGCTGTAGTGCAGCCATGAACTAATAAGCAAAAAATTTTTTAAGTATTGCATATTTAGAAACATTTCTGTGTCATGGCTAGATGGTTATTTTTATCAAGCACTTCTGGTAAATGGAAAGTGAATTATGCACTCTTAATCCCTTACATTTTTTAAAAAATCTAAAATTTCAAACATAAATTGGTATAATACTGAGCAGTGTGATGGCAGTGCTTTTCTTCAGATTCAGTATTGCTTCGTTATAAATCATTAATTTGTGATTAGTGGAGAAAGTATTCTTTTCAGTGTATATACTTATACATTTCTACATTTATATTTCACTAATAAAATATAATAAGGAAAAGACATTCTTTCCTCCAAAACTGTTAGAAGACTAAAAATTCTGAAGCTGAAGGAATAACTTATTAATTCAGTTAGGTATTATAAAACAAATCAGGTTAACAAAATACGGAAGCAGGTGTCTGTAGAAACAGATGTTCTAATGACAACTTACTTATTTCCTTCCACAAGTTATTTAAGTGGTAGTTATTTATGTCCTACCTTTGTAATGGCTTTATAGCCTGGAAACCATATTCCATCCCATTTCAATATATCAAAAACAACAAAAGAACAAAAAAATAACCGCAGGGCATTTTTGAGATGTTTTATTTCAGTGTAAAGTGTTAGAATTTTAGAGGATGTTATTAAAATTTCTTAGAATTAGAAGTCTTAGAATAAAAGACTAAAAGACTTGACTTAAAGGGTTAAGTTTTATTTTTACACATATACTAACTAAGCCTCTGGTAAATGTATGTACCTTATCAGAATATTATGCAAAATAATACTGTGATACAGAAGTAGTAATCTACTGTCTTGTCTGAAGCATAGCTTGCTAATTCCCAATATGATTGTGAATACTTATATAGTAAAATTATGAAAACTGGCATGTTTAGATATTTTATTAACCTTTGTGGATTTGTTAATGCCTATTAACATCTTTCTTTGTCAATTTATTTCTACCACATGCTCACTATTAGATATATAAAAATTATCAGTCTTATTTTATATATATTTTCAACAAATATTTATTTTTTGTTTAGTTAATTGGATGAACCTTAATTATGAGTTCTAGCATTCAAGATTTCATCTCACCTTGTTGAAGTACATTTTTATGTCTATCATCCCTAAGTTGCCTTATTAGTGTTTAAATTAGTATTCTTTATAATATTGCTAAAAATGGTCCACTAGTATATTAACCAAATTAATTGATATGATACTTGTATTTGTTGCATATCCATATATTTTTTAATTCAATAAGATATCTTTTTTTTTTTTTTTGTAGGCACTTTGTTTAATGGCATTACCATTTATTCCTGCATCGAACCTTTTTTTTCCAGTTGGATTTGTTGTTGCTGAGCGAGTATTATATGTTCCTAGCATGGGGTTCTGTATTTTAGTAGCCCATGGATGGCAGAAAATATCAAAGAAAAGGTGAGTTTAAGTATTAGTTTATTTAATGCTTACTAACTATAGAATCAAATATAATTTAAGTGTTTTAAATATTTATTTAGCTCAGTTTTATAAGTCAAGCTTTCAAACTTTGTTTTTCATCTTGATAATCTCTTCATTTTTTTGTAATTCAAGTTAAGCACCTACCACATCTTATGTTCTTCTTCATATTTGTATAATTTTATTTTATAGCCCAAGACATAACATACTTTGAGTCAGACCCAAATAAAACCGAGGCTATATAAGATGTATATAGTAAGCAGTTCATAATTTCTTGCTACACTATCTTTGCCATAACCATCATGTCCTAATTGCCTTAACCTAACAGTTAAGAAACAGAAGAACAGTCACACAGTAGGCATACAAGAAATGGTCAGTGTCTCTTCTTTCTCATTTCCTGTCACCTTTCAGCTACAGAATTCTGACATCTCTTTGTATCATCTATTAATACAGGTAACAGACTGCCTCCAGTCAATGCTTTTATTTAAAATTTATTTCCCTGACATCTTTAAAGAGTCTCACTCTTGATTTTCTTTCACATCTGTTCATTTCTACTCTAAATATTCTGTTTCTTCTTGATGTACCTACTGTTTAAAAACATTTATTTTTTTTAATTTTTCAGTTTTACTCCTAGCCATTTTTCCCACATTGCATATTCTTCCAGAATGATCCCATCGATTAATATGTTTACGATTTTCATTCCTGTCTACTAAACTATTTTTCTTAGCTTCTACTCATACCTCTATTTATAGTCACTACCAGTATTTGACTGCCTTGCATTTGCCACACACCATGATAGACCCTTTAGATTTGTTTTCTCATTAAATTTTGACATTCTTTAACTCTATTTTGCAAAATTTTAAATTGAAGATCATGTAGCTTACCTGAATTATATAGAATCACACAGTTAGTGAACAGTAGTCTTGATTCATACGTACATCTAACTACTTCCAGTGTCCATGTTTTTTCTGATTATTCTGGTTAAGTGGATTTATCAAAATGAAAGAAATCGAACTGCTACCAGGACAAAAACACAGGCTCAGAGAACATTAGTACTATGAGATCATAGGGATTACTGAAGTATAAGCATCTGTTTATATGTGAGGAATTAATTTCCAAATAATTAGCCTAAAGTATATAAGTAATTTGCATCTACTTTAAAAACAGTTGGGTTTACTGTGGCTTTCAAAAAATACCATATTTTCCGGCGTATAAGACGACCCCCTAATTTTACAGTTAAAACATAGGTTTAGGCCTATATTCGCTGTATAAGACTACAGCCTCGGAAGTGGGGGGTAGTCTTATACAGCGAATATAGGCCTAAACCTATGTTTTAACTGTAAAATTAGGGGGTCGTCTTATACACCCGGTCGTCTTATACGCCGGAAAATACGGTAATTCTAGCTTTAAAAATGAATGTCATGATAATCTAAACAAATGTAATTGTAAGCAGAAATGTTTTTCAATGTAGCCATTGACAGGATTGACCTTCATAAACACAAGAATATTCACATGGTAGATAATGGCACAAAGGATTCTTAAATGTAAAAAATCACAATTAAAAGTAGGTCTTAGGGATTTTTTGTTGTTAAATCTAATACAAAGAGCTTTTGGAATAGAGGCAAATATTAGAATATGTAAGGAAATTGGAAGTATAAGTCAAAGGTAGTATTCATAATATTTACTATTTTTGGTGTTCCCTCCAAAGTTGGATGATTATTAGAATGATCCCTGCCCTTTAGAATAAATTCAAACATAACATTTGGAGATATTTAACATATTTCTGTTCTAAAAGGTAAAATGCTTTTCATGATATAGACAATGTTTCTGTTTTTATTTTTTCTCAAATAGTGTATTAAAAAAGTTATCCTGGGTTTGTCTGTCTATGGTGATATTTACTCATGCCTTAAAAACACTCCACAGAAATTGGGATTGGGAGTCCGAATATACATTGTTTATGTCAGCCTTGAAGGTAAAGTATTATTCAGAATAACAGGAAAGTATATCATCAGTTACTTTTTATAGCCATATCTAAGATGTTTTAACTTTACTTTTAATTAGACATATAACTGTCAATAAATAAATATTAAGTACTTCACCAAAAGATTCATAAAAATAATTTGTTCTTCATATAATATATACCATAACCAGTGCTCTGAATAGTACTTACCTGTATGTCCACAGCATAGATGAATAGTTCCCTAAATGCTATATAGTTGTTAGAAACTCAAATAATAAAATGTTTAACTAAGAATATTATATTTTATTGGTTCTAAAGGTACACATTTTTTGACCTTCTACTGTCCTGAAATCAGAATAAATCTTGCAGTGAAAGACATCTTACAATTAATTAGTGATCCTTTTTCTTTCTTAATGCTACATAAAATAATGGTGAGTCTTAATAATTGATATCATCTTAAATTCAATGAAATAAAATACATAGCAAAAAATGGCACCCTATAATGTGGAAGCTAATCAATGGTTACAATACTGTTGGAAAGCTAGGAACTGGCAGAAAGGAGTGATACATAATTTCTGTGGAATGAAGAGCATAAATAGGAATAAGGTCTTTTTTAAAAATCATAAAATTAGTTTCCTAGTTACAAGGAAAGATTTTTTTTTTTTCAGATGCTTCCTTACCAGTGCCTCTCTTCCAATCTCTAAATTCTTAACTCTCTTTTGACTATTTCTCCACTCTCCATTACTGAGCTTTGCTGGATCACTGCCTCATTCCAAACAAATGGACCTTCATTACCATGCTTATTAAGCCACACACCTGATACACTAATGGATCCCCATAATTTTCAGAAATTTTACTTACCCTTACTTCCAGGACAATGCTCAACACCACAGACCAATCACTGCAGCTGGTTCCTTGCCTAGTACAGTTCTTTACCTTCAGGACCGCCATGCCCAGCAGTGAACTCTGGAAGCACAAATCAACTTAAAACTTTAATCCCAGGGTTCTCATTACTATAATAGACTATGTCAGTAACTTTATTGGAGCCTAAAAATAAGTAATTAGTGCCATGTTTAAACATATTTTCATGTTCAGATACCTTTTCTCCCAAAAGAATATAAGTAGTAAATCTAGTTTACAAACACTGTGCTTTGATTCAATAAAATTTTTACTAAAATTCTAATATGTAAATATATATGTTCTAATATATAAAATAGATGGAATCAGACTGCTGTGGGTATAGTATTTTGATGCTGAACACACCATTCCATTAGTATACCAAACAGATATCTGTGTTAGTTTCTTTTTCTGGGAGAAAAACCAAATAAACTTTTTTCTGTTTTAATGAGCTATAATTGACAAACTATTAGTTTAAGGTGTATAGCATCGTGATTTGATAATAGTTTTTATTATTTGATGGTTACCACAATAAGCTTCATTTACATCCATCACCTCACAGTTACATTTTGTGTGTGTGTGTGTGATGAGAACTCTTAAGATCTGTATTACCAGTTTTTAAATGTACAATATAGAATATAGTCACTTGCTGCACATTACATCCTCAGAACTTACTTACTTACTTACTTACTTACTTACTTAACTTAGAATTGGAAGCTTGTACCTTTCGACCACCTTGACCTATTCATGAACATCTCCGTGGAGCACTTCATTCCTAATAGTATAGCAAACAAATATCTGTGTTAATTGGAATTGTACTTTTTAATTGCAACTAATTTATATCTGTATTTGCATATTTAAGGTAAATAAAAACAATGCGAAATTATGGAATAATGTAGGTCATGCTCTGGAAAATGAAAAAGACTTTGAGAGAGCTTTGAAATACTTCTTACAGGCTACCCATGTTCAGCCAGGTAAGCATTATTAATTTAAAAAATTATTTATGTAGTTTATTTCCTTTTTAAAAACTTGATTATATTTGGTGAAAATAAGGTAGGGTTTATTTTCAGACTGTATTTTAAGTGATTTGAATAGTACCAGTGTTCATTCCTGGCTTGTTTTGAATCAGATTATATTCTAGAACTACTTATGTATTTAAGGAATTCTTTTAAGCATAGTGGAGTTGTGAAATGGCACTGATAAGCAATTCTAATGGACTGATAGGTGCCAAGAGCCTGATACAGGTGAGTTGAGGAGAGTCGGGGAGGAATGATTGGAAATAGTTGGTAATGAAAGGTTTTTAAAGAATATGGGTATGGAATCAAGAAAGGGTAGTAGCGTGGTAGGGGTATTTGTATTTTTGTTGTTTTAGAGTGGGAGAAGCAAAGCATGAGTATAGCTAATCTGTTGAAGCTGGAAAAAGTAGTAATTCAAGGCAGGGGCCTAATTATTGGATCAATGACTTGAATAGATGAAAAGAAAGATTCTGGTGCACAGGGTGAGGACGTCATTTAATCATAGGACCAGTAGTTATCCTGGACCTATGGTAACAGGAAAGACAGTACATGGACATGAAAATGGGCAGGTGAATAGATGACATGGAGGAAGAAGATTCTGCCCTCTGCATCTTTTTTCTCAGTGAAATAGAAAGCAAAATCATCACAAATTTTAATATGCCTATGAATCACTTGGAGATTTTGTTATGGTGCGTGCTTTGATACATAGAGGTTTAGAGTGGGACCTGAAGTTCTACATTTCTGATAAGTCCATGTGATGCTTAGCCCATGGATCAAAGATACAAGAAAGTATATAGACAGGAAATTTGGGTATAATTTTTATTATACCAAATAGTTTTCATTCAAGCAGCTCTAACACCGTACTTGAACTTAGGAATACTTCATTTAAAATGAAACCAGTGGATGTGGTTATATGTTTTTCTTCTACTTTATAGCTATAGTGGTACAGGCATGGATCACTCAGTGAAACAGAATTCGGGTTTAGTTGGATGTGTATTACTAAACAGGAAAGGGATAATGGAATGATTATAATAATGGGACATAGAATCTAAGCTGGTTAAGAAGGGATGTGAGGGAGGGTGAGGGATGAAGGAAAGGTGAAAGGATCAGCAGTTTGTAGACCTAGAAAACTGTTGGTATCTAGTTAGAGTAGAACTGTTTTTCAATAGGAATGCGATTTGCATTTCAAGTGTGCAGAATTGTATTTCAGGACATGTACCAAACATGACCCCTACCCACCAAATGCCATCATTACTTTCTATTCAGAAAAACGACCAAAAGTTGCCACCATATAACACATTTCTAAATCTCGGAAGGGTGGGAGCGGCAGGCAGTGTCCCCTATTTTTCTGTTAGATGTGACTTTGCCCATTAAAATAACTATTTAAAGGAAGATGGAAGTAAAAATATTTGGAAAAAAGGACATGAAGGCTCCATTTTAACAAGACTCATCTATGTAGATTTTGAAATCACTAAGAATTTTGAAAATGTTGATGTTGGAGAAAATGACAAGGAACCAGGAGGTATGATGCGGAGATTGATGACTGTAACAAGGAGGGATTAAGTGAATAATACAGTTTAATGACCTGAAATTCAGAGAGGAGTGGTTTTCAGGTGGAATGTGGATGATCTGAAAGTGGCAAGGATCACGGAGGACACCTCCGCTTCCTTCAGACCCAGTGCTAACACAGGATAAAAGAACACAGTCAACAGTTGGAAGAGCTATAATGTATAAGCCACGTCCCCCAAGGCAAAACCAAATTTCAATTTTAGAAAGGTGAAGAGAAAGTTACAGCGATATAAATGGTGGTCTAGCTTTCCAATTTTATCTCCCTTGGCTCTTCGTGCATTTCAGTTTTTCTTGAAATGTAGGGTACATGTCTTGGAACTCTTCACCTCTGCCTTTGTTCATGTCCTGTGAGCCTAGACTTCCCCTTCTGTCTTCCTTCTCATTCACCTTCTGCCTTAACCTGCCCGTCTTTTACAACTCATCTC
The DNA here is from genome assembly GCA_004027555.1 of Craseonycteris thonglongyai. NCBI lineage: Eukaryota > Metazoa > Chordata > Mammalia > Chiroptera > Craseonycteridae > Craseonycteris > Craseonycteris thonglongyai. The sequence continues at coordinate 13,427 of PVKE010038940.1, forward strand.
ACACAGCTTCTTTTCTAAATAAACCTCCTGTCTTTTCAGATAGAAGCAACTATTTCTCATCTTTAAAACTCCTTACGACTTCTTTATCTTTCTTACGATATTTGTAATTTTCTGTTTAGCACTATATCATAGTTATTTAAATGCTTATTTCTTAAAAATATTTAAACTGAGGAGGTCCCTTGGGCAGCATGAACTCGTCTTTGCGTTCCCTGCATCATCTGCGCACTCTTATCCACAGTCAGCAATCACTGAATGTGGTAGTTTTTAATTGATTACTAAAGTCTTGGTAGATACCTTCTAAGAGTTTTTAGAGAAGCAAAGTTATCTTTCATGTCAGACACACAGGAACTTTGACACTTAGAAGACATTATTTAAGTCCCTTCTGCCTTGTGTTTCTCATTTCTAAATTGGACCAGTAATATTTTTCTCATTGCTTTGTTTCAAAGACTAAATTAAATGGTGTGGGTAGGTGTGTGTGTGCATGTTTAATTTTATCTAGTGAATGATATACATATCACAGGATGTTGCCAGTTATAGGCACTTAGTTTTAAATTAATTTTACCGCTTATTGTCAGTTATCACTTTTTGCTCTTTTTCAGGTGTGTGTTGAACGTATCTAACCTATCTTGTTTAGTATGACTTCCTTACCATACTCTCAAAATTGCTCTTTCTAATCAGCCATAGACTAAGAAAACAGGTAAACCAATTTATTATAAAATAGTCTATAAACTTAGTAACATTGAAATTGGCATTCAGAGTCTTCTTGGATTATTCTTTGTTTTTTATCTTTGTTCTTCTTGGATAGATTTGACAGATGAAATCACAGGTAGGAGGGAAATCAGGACCTGTCTTTTGTGTCTGTTAGATATACAGATGGTGATAGATGAATAAATCTGGAGATAAGGGGAATGGACAGTACTAGAGATAAAAATCTGGACTAAGAAGCATATTGATGCTATTTTAAGCCCTGGAACAGTATAGCATGGCATAGAGTATGGATTAGTAACATTTTAAAGTTCACTATGTAATGGTCTTGCACCAGATGACATGCATATCATGTTAAATGAAAAACTGATTGCAAATTTTTAATGGTTAGAAGTTGTTGTTTTTTTAAATTTTAATTTACGGGGAAGCCGGGATGGCTCAGTGGGTTAAGCACTAACTTGGCAGTCCCAAGGACCAAGGATCAAATCCCTACCCTGGCCAGTGTGGACCCATATGTGGAACTGGGATGTGCTTCCCATGCAGGAGGCCCCAGTTCAGTTCTCACCCCGCCCCCGATTCGGCCCCTGACTCGAAGGGTAGTGCTTCCCCTGCGGTAGGCCCCAACCCAGTTCCTGTCCTGCGTGGCCCCCACCCACCTGTGTGGAACAAAACCATGTCAAAAACTGATGACGTACAACTATAGAGACTGCTCTGGGTTCTCCCCCCTTCTCTCTATCTGTCTCTTTCTCTGTCTCTCTCTGTCTGTCTCTCTCTGTCTTGTTCAAAAACAATTTTAAAAAATTCTAAGCCTCAGTAATCAAAACAGCTTGGTACTGGCAGAAAAACAGACCAATGGAACAGAATCGAAAACCCAGAAATAAACCCACAAATTTATGGACGGATTATTTTTGATAAAGGATCAAAAAATATACAGTGGGGAAAAGAAAGCCTCTTCAGTAAATGGTGCTGGGAAAATTGGAAAACCACATGCAAAAGGCTGAAGGTGAACTGCGATCTCTCACCATATACCAAAATTAACTCAAAATGGATTAAAGACCTCCAAATAAGAAAGGAAACAATAAATTGCATAGAAGAAAAC
>PVKE010038941.1:0-15233 GCA_004027555.1 Craseonycteris thonglongyai
ACTGAACTCACCAATAAAAAGACACAGAGTAGCAAACTGGATTAAAGAACAAAAACCAAACTTATGATGCCAATAAGAGACACACCTCAGCCACAGGGACAAACAAAGGCTCAAAGTGAAAGGTTGGGATAAAAATACTCCAAGCAAAGGGCATGCAGAAAAAAGCAGGTGTAGCCATATATACAATGAAACAGACATTAGGATTTTATTTTTATTGTTTTTAACAGAGAGAGACAGAGATACAGAGAGACAGAGAGAAGGGGGAGGGCCCAAAGCAGTCTCCACAGTTGTACATTAATTTTTGATGGTTTCAACTGGCTGGGGGCCTCCTACATTGGAGATGTACCCCCACCTCCCACATGAGAAGCATGCTCCAGGTGGGAGCTGAACCAGGGGCCTCCCCTATGAGAAGCTCACCCCAGTGGTATCAAACTAGGGTGGGAAATATACCCCAGTTCAGGATATGGGTCTGCACGGGCTGGTCCAGGACTGGAACTTGATCTTTGGAACCCGGGGCTACAACGTGAGCACTTATTCGACCCAACCATCTCAGCTTCCGTAAAATATTTTTAAAAATATTTTTATACAATGAAATGAAATGAGTTTCAAGACACACTGCTAAGTATACAATAGTGTGCTATCAATTATGTAAAAAAGGAGGGTGTGTTAATGTATTTATGTGCACATTTGGTTACATATACATAAAATATGTAGAAAGTAACCACAGAAAATAATATAGCTTGTTTTCAAATAAAAAAGTGTTTAATGGGAGATCGGGTACGTCAAATGGACTTTTTCATTTTTATTCTATTATAAAGGGTGTCCCAAAATTCACGCAAGATTTGAATTTTGTGTCATTTGTGCGGTAAAATGTTGCCAATCAAAAAAAAAGACAGAATGACAGCTGACAGTTCAGGGTTATTAAAAATGGAGTGCTACATGAAAGAACAATGCATTTTCATTGTTGAGCAATGAAAGTTTACAATTTTTAATTATAAACCTGTGTTTTCTACCAAAATTACTTCTTGTGTGAATTTTGGGACACCCTTTACTTTTGAATTTGAACTACATTATATCAATAAAAATTACTAATTAAAAATTGAAATGTTTCAAGTATGATGTTGGAAAATGCAATATGCTCTTGTTACTGAACAGCAATGGGGCGGAGGGTGTTGCCTATCATCATATGCAAATTCCAGAGCAAGGGGTTTGGTGAAAAAAAAAAAAGAAAAGGAGTCTTTATTTTAAAGTTACACAATTTGTAAACACCCAAAGGAAAATAACCTAATTACTCTCTGCCAAGCCATATCAGTCCTATGCATTGAAAGGACACACCAAAAGGGGGACCAAACAGGAGCCAGGCAAAATAAAAAAAGTTCATGTTAAAGTGTGAAGCATAGCAACAAGCGAGCTATATCTCTGGGGACATAGCCACATCACAGGTGTCAATTTACAGGTTATATAGTCAGGGGCTAGTGTCTATTTTAAGAATTGACTTCGTGTGGGGAGGGTCAGCTTAATGTTTTACTGAGGGTTCCCATTGTGTGGACATTACAACAGAATGTCCCCTGCAGTTATGTGATCGCTGTACCATAGCCAGTCATGCCCTGCAGATAGAAACTGGCTACCTGGAAGAAGAGTCACCCAGGCGTCTTTTTCTAGTCCTGGGTCTGCTCTGACCATCGTCATGCAGATGGTCTTTTTGCCTGTCCTTACTTAGATTGATGGCCCCCAGAGCCCCTTTTTCTTTCTAACAATACTGACCTTTGGGGAATTCAAGTGGCCTCAGAATAATCTTCCACACAATTCCCCAGGCAAGTGAAAGGAAACAAACCAGTGAACCCTCCTGTCTCTTCCTTCTTTCAGTTTTTATCTTCCTTCTCCAGAAGGGAATAGGAGGGTTCTTCATCAATTTATCCTCAATGACACCAATGCCTGTCTCACCTGGTAACAATACCAGCAGTCATAAATACTTTTTATCATGTTGAAAATTTATTAATTCAAGGAGGTATAGGCATCTTTATTTATTCGCCTGCCTTCCTCTTCTACATTTAAAGAGCGCCTGTAATTATACTGAACCCACCCACATAATCCAGGATAATCTCCTGATTTTATGGTTAACTAATTAGTACTCTTAATTCCATCTCCAACCTTATATTCTCCCTTATGTAACACAGCATTTCCACATTAGGATGGAGACTTCTTGGTAGGGCCATTGTTTTGCCTCCTATCTGGATGATTTTGGGAATTACCTTCACTGTGCTCAGGTATAAAACGGAACTTCTATAACCTCAGAAGACATTGAGCTTTTTCTGCTACTTGGAAGTCTGAATTATGCTATGTTAAACAGCAGAGAGTTAGGAGTCACCTAACTCTCTGTAACCTTCCAGAGATTTGACTTTGAGATACTTCCTTCAATATTCTTAGCTTCAATTTTTTATACTCTAATATAAGAATAAAATTACGTACCTCATGGAGCTGTTGTGAGAATTAAGTGAAGTAATTAATGTATATAAAGCACAAAAGACACAGTGGTGAGACTATTTTGATTTAACAGTATGGATGAATCTTATAACAATGTCACATTTAAAAATTATGGAATACATATATTATCTCATAATTTTTATGTAATTAAAAGTAAAACAAAACTATCATGTTTAGAGAAACACACACACATATATATGGTGAAACTATACCAAAAAAAGCAAAGAAATATAAACTCAAAACTAAGTATCATGGTTGCTGCTGGAGTTGCATGGGACAGAGATTCATGGAGAAGCACGTCAGATCATTTATGTTACCAAAAATATTCTAAGTCTTAAAAGAAAGGGTGAAGTCACAAACAATGAATAGGAAATCTATCAATACCTATCTTGCTTTCTGTGTTTACCAAATGTAATAAAATAAAATTTTTTAGTTAGTAAAATCTTTTAAAAACTCAAAATATCACAATTAGAATGAATAATTATAAAATACTCTAGTAGAGGAGAAATGCTCATTTAGTACACAAAAATAATATAATCACTTTATCATCTTCCTAATCCATTAACTTCTTAGTTATTTGAATATAATGAAAATAAGGTCTTCTGATATAATAGCAGTAGGAAATTGAGTGAAGTCAAATATTATTAAAGAAATGTTGATTTCATTTATTTAAAAATTTTTAATTAAAGTATTTTTTAATAAAATTATTATTACTTCTTCTGATCCTAATCTCTTCCTTTGGATTGAATCCTAAAGTCCAGTTCAATCTCAGTAAATTTTATTAGCTTTACCCCACAGTAAATCCTTGTGAGTGAACTTAGAATATACTTCAAATAAGAAAAAGAAAAATGAACCTAAGAAAAATTGACCTGCGTCCTTCAACTGACTTTAAAATAACCACAAAGCATTTTAAAAATCAAGTTTAGAACTGTTTATCCTAGTAAGAAACCTGGAAAGAGGATGCTCCTTACACTAAAAAAAAAAAAAAAAAAAAAAAAAAAAAAAAAAAAAAAAAAAAAAAAAAAAAAAAAAAAAAAAAAAAAAAAAAAAAAAAAAAAAAAAAAAAAAAAAAAAAAAAAAAAAAAAAAAGCTGGCTCCAAAGAAACATATAGATTAAAAGCTTGTCAATAAAAAAGATCTAATTACTATTGTCAGGACCATTTTTTATGCAGCACTTTAACACTCAAGAGAGGATACCATCTGGGTGGATTTCAGTTAGATGGTGAAGGTAATCTAGCATAAATGTCAGCAATAAAATTTGCTTTCTGATTAAATATTCTATCATTAATTAATCTAAAGTTACTAGGGAAAACACTGAAGTTTCTTTGTTAATCCTTGAAAAATTTTATCCTAAAACACAAATTGTTTGAAATCTATTCTATAATCTGATTTGTTATACTGTACATCCTTAAATGAACAATAATTTTGTCTTTACTAGTGATATAATTAAATCAGAATGATTCAACTCTCTATGATGTTTGAAGGAGCATGTGGCTTTAGTTACTCTTTCCTTTTTAAAGATTTATTTTATTGTTTTTGACAGAGAGACAGAGACAGAGAGAAGGTCTAGAGCCCAGAGCAGTCTCCATAGTTGTGCGTCATCAGTTTTTGACATGGTTGCGTTCCACATAGGTGGACAGGGGCCACACAGGGTGGGAACCAGGTCAGAGGCCTCCTACATGGGAGGTACACCCTTGTGAGCTGGGGCCAAAGTGGGGGCCAAAGTGGGAGCCAAACCAGGGGCCTCCCACATGGGAAGCTCTCCCCAGCAAGAACTGAACTAGGGCCACACCCCAATTGAGCATATGGGTTCACTTGAGTCAGGGTCAAGGCTGGGGCCAGGACCAGGACCAGGACTTGATCCTCAGACCCCAGGGCTGCAAAGTGAGCACTCAACCCACTGAGCCATCCAATCTTCCCCCTCCTTTCTTTTTATAATGTGGTTGGTTTGTTAATGAACTGAAATTTGTGGGTCTGGATTAAAGCAGTTAAATAGATCTGCCTTCCAAAAGAAAATGTGTTGTGGAATAAACTGGTTGTCCTTGCTAAATCTTCCTCCAGTACAAAAAAGTTTCTGAGCTATTTCTATAATATAAAGTTCACTGATTTTATTAACAATAAAAAATCTTATTTATAGAATTATTCCAGCTTTTTTCTTTTTATATTCAGAGTTTAGTTTGAAAGAATATTGATAATGATTTATAAACTCAAGTTTAGAATAGGATTTGTGAACATATAGTAATACCTACCAGATAGTTTTAATATTAATACTCTAATCTAATTTATGTGCATTGAAAATACTGAGAAATTTTCCTGTACAATGCATTTGGGAAAGACCAATTTTTAAAGCATTAACTTCTTATTTTGCTATCTTTTAAAAAATGTACTCCTTTCCTTAGTAATATGTAATTAAAAAAAATAGACTTCCTAAATTGAATTATTATCTTCTCAGTGAGCAGATTGTCATTGGACTTGATAAAGGCTCTTAAGGTACGTTTATAGAGAAGAATGGTCCAAACATAGATTCTAAAAATGATCCCCATACATAATCATTTACTATTTGTCATAAACTAAAAATCACAATGGTCTGTCTGGCTGTCTGGCTTCCTTTGCCCTCTTTCTGCCATTTCCTTTTCCTTTTCCTTCAAGTTGAATTTCATCATAACCTTGTACCAACTGTGTTTTTAGTACATGTAAGAAGATCTTCTCAATATTGATCAGACTTAAAAATAAAGTACAAATCAACATGTCATCTCTTAATACCAGAGCACAGCTTCTATCTTGTCCCTACATTGTACACCACAGTCTGGGAGAGAGTCCAGTTTCCCATCCTCCTCACATTAAGTACCACCCTGAAACCACACCTGTGGCCTGGGGCACCACTCTTTGCTGTGTTTCTTTCTAGCATTATATGCTCCAGGCACTTTATATCTCCTGCTCACACAGGCTGTTTTGTCTTTTTTTTTGTGCTGTTTGTTTCTAGGACAATGGCCCTCTTTCTTCTTAATAAATTCTAACACAATAACTGCAAGTAGGAATCACCAAATCATCTGTCATATTTCTCTGGATATCAGCAACTAACTGAACTTCATAGGTGATTCACCCTATAGCAAACATCACTATTTTCCTAATACCTAATGCCCTTTACCCGACTTATCCCACCTTTTACAGAGCTTTCAAGCACATTTCTGAAAAACACTGAATCAAGTGTCTTCATTAAAATTTTCAGATAATTGACTAACATTTCAATTTTAACCTATAGGTAGTGATGACAACATGGATGCTATGCATGACCTCTAAAATATGTATTAAGAAATAAGTTTCATTCAGTATTTATTCAGAAATACTTAATGAATGCCATCATGTGCCCATTACTGGAGTTACACAAGGGATATAAAAATGTCCCGATTTTGAGGAGCTTCGTGGAGTAATACAGACAATATGCCAGCAAAATAAATTAACATAAGGAAAAAATGAGAGAAACTGCTACATATTAGCAGTCTATAAAGACCTCAATCATGAGATGAAACTAGCTAGCTATAGGAAAATTTAAGAAAAGTAATTTCTGGGGATGCTGGATGGCTCATAGGGTTAAGCTTGCTTTACATTACAGCCCCGGGGTTCGAGGATCAAATGCTGTCCCTGGCCTGTGCAAACCCATATGTTGAACCGGGGTGTGGCCCCAGTTCTGTTCTTGCTGGGGTGAGCTTCCCATGTGAGAGGCCCCTGGTTTGGCCCCCAGCTCACAGGGGCGTGCCTCTTATTCAGGAGGCCCCTAGCCCAGTTCCCAAACTGCACAACCCCCCTGCCCCCCACCCACCTGTGTGGAACAAAACCATGTTGAAAACTGATAACGTACAACTATGGAGACTGCTCTGGGCCCTCCCCTTTCTCTCTCTCTCTCTCTTTCTTTGTTAGAAACAATACATAATTTTTTTTTTTAATTAAAAAATTAGAAAAGTGTTCTAAAGGCAAGAACAGAAATTGCAACATTCTGAAAGAAGAATTAAAAAAGTTATATTACATATAAATCATGAAAAAGTTATAATTCAAAATGAGAAAACTGATATTGAATAGATTATTTCACAAACATAATTCTAGAAAAAGCATTAAGCTTTATGAGTATTAAATGTTAATAATTTTAAATGACAATTTTTTCTAATAGGACCAACAAAATTTGGAGATTCAAATAATTATTTTTCTCTGAATGATATTTAGACTTTGACAGGTCTCTGGAAAGAAAGTTTATTGCAATTATTTTTGTCTTCTATTTATATTTTTTAAATTTCTCTTTGCTCTACAATTAAGTTTCTCTCTGAAAAAAAATGTGTACAACTACTATGAAGTGTCAGGATAGGGTTATATCTCAACAATTTCACATTAAATGTTGTTTACCTGAAGATAAACACAAATAAAGAGAAAGCACCTGATCCAAACTGCAGAGGGAGGTCCTCTGTTGGTCTGAGTAACTGCAGAAGTATAGAGAGGTTTGATTTAAGTTTGTAGTAAATACACAGTAGTCATAGTTTTCCAACTATGACATACTGCCTTGAAGCTATGTACATTTATACTATATAAATAAGATACTTTAATATTGTCTTCTCTGAACAATACCTGTGAGAAATGTTTAAGTCCAAACTGAATCCTTTGTCGCAGGGATAAGAGATTGTCAAAAGTGATGGCAGCTGGAATATTTCAAAATATAAACTATAAACAACAAGTTAACTTGTCTTTCATCATGGCAACCTTAAATTTATAAGTAGTATTAAAAGTCATTTTACTAGGGAATGCCAGGATAGCTCAACAAGTTGAGTGCTTGCTTTGCAACTATGAGGTCTGGGGATCAATTCCCAGCCCAGGCCCATGCAAACCCATATATATTGGACAATGGATCAACTGGTAACCACAAAGATGGTGGTGAAGGTTCTAGCTTCCATTCAAGAGGCTCTCAGTTCAGTTTCCACCATGAGCTGCCCCACATCCACCTGTGTGGATTAAAACTGTCACAACTAATGATGTGTAACTAGAGAGACTGCTCTGGCCCTTCCTCCTTCTCTCTCTCTCTCTCTCTCTCTCTCTCTCTCTCCCTCTCATGTTCTCTCAAACAATAAAATAAATCTTATTAAAAAAAATAATTATACCAAGAGATCCAAGATGGAGGCAGAGATAAACACTGTGCTTGTCTCATCCCTTGAACACATCAAAATTACAATGAAATTGTAGAATAGTCAACCTGGAGAAGTATCTGAAGTATAGTTGAACAGAAATCTTATAACCAAGAATATAAGGAAGTCACGTTGAGGGTGGTAGGAGGCATAAAGACATGAAATGGGTTGGCCCCAAACCTTCATATGGTAGTTGAAAAACAGGAGGGGAATTTCAACCAAGCAGGTTCTCCATAGAGAAATGAGGGGACTCCAGCCCCACTTCAGTCTCCCAGCCCATAATATTGGTGCCAGGATGAGAAGCTCACACAATATCTGACTGTAAAAAACTGGGGATTCTGACCATCCAGGTGAGAAAAAAAGGCTACTGGATACCCAGATGTCCTCTTAAAGGACCCATACAAAGACTCACTCACGGGCACTTACCCTGGGCTGTGGCAGAGAGACTGTGACTTGGGGGTATCAGAGACATATGGGAAAGACAAAGTTATGTGGTTTCAAGGCAAGGACTGGAGGGACAGTTGCCATTTTCTCTGTGTGGCACCCTATTCCCATGCAACTGGCAGGTGAGTGCTATGTTTTCTGTGGTAAGCCCTTCTCCTACTCCCATAGCAAAATCTACATCTAAATTGGTCTGGTGCAATGTGCTTGGTCCACCCTGGTGACTCACTAAGATTGTGCCACACCATAGGAGGCTTTATCTGCAGCTGAACTTAATGAGATCTAGTGACTAGTAAGCTGCAGAGCATCCTGGCTTTTTGCAGAGCTACCTCAGACCCAGGGCTGGTGGCAAGCTATCCTTGGTTCACAGCATGGCCTTTCTCACACAATTCTAGAACTAGCATAGGCAGCAATCAACTGGGGATCACTTTGTAGCTCCTGTCAGGTAGTCCCCAGTTGGTCTCAGACAGTGGCTGACCTGGGCCTGCCTCCGAGCCCTCCTAAGAGGCCCCAGAACCAACATACTTGGCTTCAGGTCATAGCAGACACCGCCTAATTAGCCCCATAATTGGCACACCCAGAAGGCAGTCTTAATAGGCTGTTGGGACAAATTCTGCTTTGTAAGGTAATCCTTCTGAACAGAAACCTGTAAGTTGTAAACATGACCACATTCCACAGCCAGCTAGCCTGTGAGTCAATCTCACCCATGGATGTGCCAATAGCAGCCAAGGTTCAAATATAATATGAGGAAAACCATAAGCTATACAGGGAACACTTCTGGAGCACCTGGTTCAGGTGAGCAGGGAGACCGGGCCGCTGGGCTGCACAGGGAACCTTCTATATATGTAAGGCGATCCAGCAAGACTGTGAGACATAACAGGTCTACCAATACATAGAAACAAAAATAGAGAAGTAGCCAAAATGAGAAAACAAAGAAATATATCTCAAATGAAAGAACAGGAGAAAATTCCAGAAAAGAAAACTAAACAAAATGAAGGCAGGCAATGTATCAGAGACAGAGTTCAAAACACTGGCTATAAAAGTGCTTAAGGAACCTAGTGAGAACTTAACACAGAGACAACAAGCATAGCAAACCATAACAAAGAACCAATCAGAAGTGAAAAATACAATAACTGAAATGAAACATACACTAGAAGAAATCACTAGCACACTAGATGAAGTAGATTGAATCAGCAATTTGGAAGATGGGAAAGCAGAAAACACCCAATCAGAACAGCAAAGGGAAAAAAATAATAGTGAGGATGGTTTACGAAACCTCTGGAACTATGTCAAATATAACTGAACATTTGCATCATAAAGGTACCAGAAAAAAAAAAAGTGATAAAGCAAGGAATTGAGAACCTATTTGAAGAAATAATGATTGAAAATTTTCCTAACCTAACAAAATACAGTGATCCCTCGTTTTTCACAGTTAATGGGGACCAGAACCTTCCGCGAAAGCTGAAAAACCGCGAAGGAGGATTGGCCCCTAGGAATTTTCGTGTATGCAGGTACAAGAATGTTTTAAATATGTAAACAGTATTCATACTTTACTCATTTAAGACAAAAATTACAACAGTCTACGTATTTACTTAAACGTGTCAGTGCTAATTAATAAGGTTAATGACAAAATCTTATACAGTAATAAACATGAATCAACATTGCTTTCTGAGAGAGGCGAAGTCTTGTGTTGGTGGCGGAGGAGAGGCTCTCACTTGACTCGTAGAAGCTTTAGGCTCACTCGGAGACTCTTCTGCTGGAGGTGCTGATGGTAGAGCCGGGGGCTTTACCTTGGAGAGAAACATGGTGATGTGTAGTTGTTGTCTTTGTTTTTTCTTTTCCTTCAAAATTCCCCTGTACAAGGACATAACTCACAGGGATAAATCCACTCGTACTCTCATTGGTCGATGTCGCACCGGAAACCAATCACGCGCCTTTATGAGAGCCCGTGGAATGTACTCTGAGTCAACTCATCTCTTTGTTTGACATGCAGGGATCCTTCTCTCTCGCCCATCAACATGAAACAACGCTCCTTTCCGCAATGTGGCTGCCGACATGGTTGTATTTTTTCATTTTTATTTTTTGATGAATATTTTTGAAAAACCCGCGAAGCACTGAAGCCGCAAAACATGAAGCGCGAAGTGGCGAGGGAACACTGTAGATATACAAATCCAGGAAGCACAGAGTGTTCCTAGAAAGATGAATCCGATCAGGTCTACACCAAGACATATTAAAATTAAAATGGCAAAGCTTAAAGACAAAAAGAGAACCCTTAAAGCAGCAAGAGAAAGGCACCTTGTAACTTATAAGGGAGTTCCCATAAGATTCTCATTTGATTTCTCAACAGAAATTTTACAGGCCAGAAAAGATAGAAAGAAAATATTGAAAGTGATTAAAATCAAGGATCTATCACCAAGACTACTCTGCCTACCAAAGCTATCACTTAAAATTATTGAAGGACAGAAAAAACACTTCCCAGACCAAACAAAACAAAACAAAACAAACAAATAAACAAAAAACACGCTAAATGAGTTTATCAGCACCAAACCAATATTACAAGGAATGTTGGAGAGACTCCTTTAAGATGAAAAAATGAATTAAAAAAATATTAAACAATATGACAGGTAAAATGGCAATGCCTACATATCTTTCAACAATTAGTTGAAATCTAAATTGATTAAATGCTCTGATCAAAAACATGTGGTGGCTGAATAGATAAGAAAGCCAGATCCTTACATATACTTACCATAAGGGATTCACTTCAGATCAAATATGTACATATTGAAAGCAAAGGAATGGGAAAAGTTGTCTCACAGAAATGGGAACAAACAAACAAAAAAGCTGGGGTAGCAATACTTATATCCAACAAAACAGACTTTAAAATGAAGGGCTTAATAAAAGTCAGAATAACCCAATGTTCCCACTTCTGAGTATTCAAAGAAACCAAAAACTCTAGAGAATGTGTGCATCCAAATATTCATTGCAATATTATTTACAATAGCCAAGACATGAAGACAGCATGGGTGTCTATTGATAGATTAATAGATGAAGAGAACATGCTACATATATACAATTCAATATTTTTTTGGCTCTGAAAGGGAATGGATTCTTATAATAGGCATCTTGGATAGACCTGGAGGGTATTGTACTGAATGGATTATGTGAGACAGAGAAAGACAGATGCAATGTGATTTCACTTCATGTGGAATCTAAAGAGCAAAATTAACAAAACTAACGAACAGAAACAAACTCATGGATACAAAAAACAGTTTGATAGTTGCCAAATGAGAGAGGAACTGAGGGGGTGGATAAAAAAGAGAAAGGGATTAAGAAATACAAGTTGGTTGTTATAAAGTAGTCATGTAGAGTTTATCATAAGTAATATAGTGAATAATATTGGAATAACTATATATGGTGTCAGATGTGTACTAGATTTGGGGTGGTAGATGGGAGGGGATTAGATGAAAAAGATGAAGGTATTAAGAACTACAAATTGGCAGTTACAAAATAATCAGGGATGTAAAGTATAGCAGGAATATAGTCAGTAATATGATAGTCACTATGTATATTGCCAGGTGAGTACTGAACTAGTTGGAGAGACTACTTCTCAAATTATACAAATGTGTAATCACTATGCTGTGCACCTGAAATTAATATGAAATAACACTGAATGTCAAATGTACATAAAAAAATAAAAAGGGTCAGAGGAAAGGTGAAGGGCAATAAGTGGTTAAAATATTGTCATACAAAACAAATAAGTCATGAGGTTGTAATGTGAAGCATATGGGGATATAGTCAATATTGTGATAGCATGGTATGGTGTCAGATGGTTGCTGGAATTACCATGATGATCACTTCTTTTAGGTATATAAGTGTTAAATAACAATAGTGTATAATTGAAACTTATATAATGTTGTATGTTGGTTATTTTTTAACAAAAGTCTTTAAAAAAAAATAGTTATATTAGATTTAACACAATGGATTAGGCAAACAAATCTAAGTCCAATTCCAATCTTTGCCACTTCTACATACCTACATCTATCTATCATCTATTTATATTTCTATCTATCTATATCTATCTATCTATCTATCTATCTATCATCTATTTATCATCACCTATCTATCTTCCATCTATCTATTATCAACTATTCTATTTGCCTATCTGAATATTGATTTATATTTCATTCTACTACATATGTTCAATGTTGATTAGGGCAATCACATCAAGAAAATCTAGTTTAAAGATTTATTTTTATTGTTTTTCAACAGACAGACAGAGAGACAGAGAGAAGGGGGAGGGCCCAGAGCAGTCTTCATAGTTGACAGCATTAGTTTTCCATATAGTTTCACTCCACAGTTGGGCACGGGGCTGCACAGGGCAGGAACTGGGCTGGGAGACTGCTGCATTATGTCCCGGCAAGAACTGAACTGGGGGCACACCCTAGTTCAGCATATGGGTTCGCATGGGCCAGGGCCGGGATTTGATTTTTGGTCTCCAGAGCTACAAAGTGAGGACTTAACCTGCTGAGTCATCTCAGCTTTCTGAAAATCTAGTTTAAATTTCTTATTTCACAAATGAGATGAGTTCAATGACCTGACCAAGGTAATAGGCCTTGTTCATTAGTGGCAATCCATAAACCTATTTGCCCTTCCCAAATCTATTAAGCTAAAATAATATTTACCCCCATTTATTTATCAGAACCATGCTAAAAAATAAATATTTTTAAATGATTTATTTCTTTTTTGATACTATTTTCTTAAATTGGCCTTATTAATAATGATTTACTATAAAACAAAGAGTCCTCTTTTTAGTATTATCGTTATTGCCAGGTAAATTCTCTTTTTTTTCTAAATATTTATTTATGTATTTTTATTGTTTTTTGACAGAGAGAGAGAGAGAGAGAGAGAGATACAGAGACAGAGAGAACTGAACTGGGCTAGCTCCCAGTTCAGCATATGGTTCCACACGGGCTGGGGCCAGGACACGATCCCTGGTCGCCAGCGCTGCAGCCATCCCGGCTTCTCCACCAGGTAAATTCTTGAGTTGCAATGATACAGTGATTTTGCTTTAAAAAGAACCTCTAAGTTCTCTTTAAATGTGTAGAGCAGGTAGAAATCATGTAAAATGTTAACAATATGAAAACTGTTACACGCTATGTCCATTTAATAAATGAACATGTTGAGTCTTGACATAGTAAAGTGATTAATTTCAAATTATATAAAAAATTTCACATTTATACGATAGTAGAGTATAGTGAATCTTTATTCACTATATATAATTTGATTCAACAATCAAACCTTGATTATAACCTTGATTCAACAATCATTTAATTATGGTGAACATTTTTAATAAAATATTCTTCTACTTCTTCTAGATCAGGGGTAGCCAACTTTTCTGTATATAAGATCTACTTTTTATCTTAAAAGTGTGTTGCAATCGACTTGTTGTCATAGGCATAGTCTAAGGGGGAAGAAGGGGTGTGAAATGCATACTATGTTTATACACTGTGTTTCAGTATAATCCAGCAAGGTATGGGTAAATAAGTAAAATATATGTTCAAAACTATTTTTTATTTTTTAAATCACTTATTAAGTTTTCGAGATATAGGCTCATAAAGAAAATAAATTTCCAGACCCAACTTTTGATAGCAGCATTCCATACATGCGGTACCTAAAAATTTGATTTTCCGACACTTTTTCAAGATAGATTTTTACTAACTTAAAATGCAATTTAATTTTTTTATGAACTGTAATGTATAAGTTATTATACTATTTGTTTGTAAATATGAAAAAGTTGTTATAAAAATGCACAGTATGGCTGATAATTTCATTTCAATATTTCACTTTCGCGTTTTTTTTGGGACCAGGAAAATTTATCATGAAAGAATAATATGGAGCAAGATGGCAGCATGAGAGGAGAACCCAGACACCTACCTGGGAAGGGACTTATGAACAAAAAGGAACCCACAGGGGAAACCCTGAGAAGCACCCTCAACTGAGAGAACCACACAACGCAGAACAACACACAAAGTTTAGAGGAAAAAGGGGAGAGCGGGAGAGGGAGGGAGAAGGAGCAGTTCAGGGACAGGAACGGAGCGCGGAGCGCGGCCCGGGGCTGGCAAAAACAAAGGGGGATTGGGGGACTACAGCCAAAGTGGAACTAGACCCAGGGCGGGCTGGAAGCCGAGACCTAGGGAGCGTGGAAGCCCCACAGGAATGTGGACAATTTAACATCCGAACTCAAGGGACAGCACACAGTGCCCTAATCAGATCACAGAGCCTAAAGTGGAACAGGGACTGTGGAGCAGGGCGGCGGCACTTCCTGGCGGGCGGGGTGAGAGCAGGGCACCAGCCCGCAGCAGCTCGGCACCCCTGATTCACAGAGGAGACACAGCTGAGCTCCAAAAATTGTCTGTGAGGGAGCACCTTTTGAAGACAGGGCTCTTGGAGTGAGGGCAGCGGCTCAGTGGACACTGAGGGAGCACGCTGGGCAACAATAGACATGCTTAGAGTGAATACCGGTCCTGCAGAGCAGCCGCAGCCGAGCCTCTGCCAAGCCCCACCTGCCTGCACCACAGCTAAGCAGCGCCCCGGCAGGCAGGCCCACAGCCGGCAGGCAGGCCCACAGAGGGCAGGCAGGCTCACAGAGACAGTGAAAAAGCAGTCTGACCAGAGGGGAAGAAGAGCCCCGAGCTGCTCGCTCAGCCCCCACTACTGCTGAGCTGCCGGCAGGCAGGCAGGCTCACAGAGGCACTGAAAAAGCAGTCTGACCAGAGGGGAAGAAAAGCCCCGAGCGGCTCACCCAGCCCCCACTACTGGTGAGCTGCAAGCAGACAGGCACACAGAGGCATTGAAAAGGCGGCCCGGTGCAGCTCGCCGGGCCTCTGCTCTGAACCACCAGCCTCCCTGCAAACAGAGGAATCTGCTATTGTGTCTCAGGCCCGCCCTAGCTCCTACTCACACGCCCCCACCCCCGGAACCACACCTTCACTACCCTGCCTTCTAACAGCTAAAACTTCAACCTAAAAGAACAGCCCCAAGGCACAGAACTGACTGCTTCCCCCAACCCTCTCCCAAAATCTCCTCCTCCCACAACTGAGAAGCCCACCTGATAGGAAAACCCCCAGTGGGAAAGCATACTCA
>PVKE010038942.1:0-15239 GCA_004027555.1 Craseonycteris thonglongyai
AAGATTTATCTACAAAATACTACCTCAAATCTATCTTTGAGAAATTTACCTTAAATCAATTTGCCATTAATAAGGTCTCTCTTAATCATTATTAAATGATTATTAGACATATTTAAAATTATTAGAAATATTTAAAAATATATATGTTTGTTTCAGTGCAACAAAAAAGTAGATATTCAAGTTTTGTCAGACACTTTCTAATTCACATCAAATATCAGGAAAATATATAAACACAAACAAGCAAACAACAACAACAAAACAAAGTGTAAGACTTCCAAAGTCAAGACATGGAAGACTCTTAGCCACACCTCTAGCACTACCAACAGTGTAAGACTCTTGAGATCCATTTCCTGTTGTGAAATCATCAGTGTCTACAAGAGAAATAAGCAATTTTAAGGAAGTAAAAAAGAGTAGGTGAAAAAAACTACATTGTAGAGTTCATCTTCAACATTTGTGTAGATTTTGCTAAGATACTACCTGTGTATATCTAATTCTAGATGTGTCCCTTTACCTTTATACTCACAGGTCTCCCTGTCTGTAAGATGGGCACAATAGTCACTTGATGTGAGGAGTAGAGAGGTTGTATAAAAAGGGCCCAGCAAAAGCTCTGGGCTGTGATAGACACTAAACAAATGACAGGTTTAATGTAACATATGATCTGTGCTTGCTACACAAATGAATGCTAACTGGTACTGTGGCACCATGCCCTTAATGCAAAGCCTTGTTACCAAGGTGTCTCAAACAAAATTATAATGTGTAAATTAAAAATTTCCTCTACACACTCACCCCCCTCTTTTTGTACCCAATCTAAACATTTCTGATATGTGAATGCTTTCTTTGTACCAGATATTCTATCTCATGTTACCCTCACAAGAACACCAAGATGGAAGAAGCATTATCATTAATTGTATGTAATAGATAAAAATACTATGATTGAAAACCGTAAGGCTATGGAAGAAGTAGAATGAAATCACAAAGCTAGCAAATAAAGAGTTAAGATTTGAACCTACATCCTACAATAGCAGTGACCAAATTGTATCTACTGGATCATAACCTTTCTGCTTCCTATCCTCCTATTTATTTGTCACACATTCAATCATATTCTCTGTTCTCTGAATCCTTACTCTCATTATTAAGACTCCAATATCAGACACAGAAAGATTTAAAACATACTTGGTCTCAAGCTCTGGCTCTGCCACTAACTAGCTTATGACCTTAAAACTTTTTACTTAACTACATTTTGATTTAGTTTCTCGTAGCAAAATGAGGAACAATGAAAAAATACAGGTAAAACTCTGAGTACAGTGCCTCGCACACATTAGGGCTCAATACATATTGCATATGAATAATTTATAGTTTTCTGTGAACAAACATTTAGTCTCTGCATTTTAAGACAGTTTTAGGAGTCAATTAAAAGATTTGCCTGTTTAAGTAAATGTAAGAAAGGGCAACTCAGAAAAACTTGTAGGTATAAATAGATAATTCTCCACTAGTTCCTACCAAAAGAATAATTAATATTAATATAATAATGTACGTATATAAGAAATGATTTAGTAATTGCCTTTTAAATAATGACATTGGGGAAGTATCTTCATAGACATCTCTAATTCTTGTAACAACTTAAAAGAAGTAATATATTTTTATAGGCACGGAAGACAGATTCAGAGAACTTAACTTCTTGCCCAAGGTTACACATCTATTAAGTGTCAAAGCAATGATCTGGATTCTAAAACACATATCCTTCCTGTTCCAACTTTTCTCTTCATGCAAGTATAGGTACCCACAATGTCCCCTTGGAAGGGAATTGACTGCACTATGGCTGTGCAGTGGCATTTGCTGGTATTTGTGGAAACAAAGCAAAGCCAAAGGCAAGAAGAATTCGGAAAGGCTGAGACTACTAATCTCCAAAGTATAGCTTTACACACTCGTAGTCCTATTTCAATTCCAGAGGTCAACGGGTCGGAGCACGTGTAATGCCTGTCATGGCAATGAGTGATTTACCCAGATAGTCTGGACTTGCCTGGCAGTGAGTCTGAGGAAGACCTCAACTTTTACCCAAGAAGATAAGTGGCAGCTTCAAGCAAATAAGATTCCCCTTTGCATTCCTGCAAAATCCCCTTTGATTTTCATCAAAGCACACCATCAGCTCAAGCATTTTGCTGACCCAGTGATTGTGTCTACTTTCTCTTGTATCCACTTACTCATGTTCACTTGTGCTATGCATGTCACGAGGTCTTGCTTTGGAAATAGCAAAATAAAGGAGCTTAAACTCCATTTGGTAATCAAATATGTTTAAATATGATACGTTTATAATAATTAAATACTGTGGAAATGTTCTCTAGTTATTGAAGGGGTAAGCTACTAGTCATTTTTTTTTTTAGCATTTTCTTATTTATTTATTTATTTAGACAGGGAGAGAGAGAGAGAGAGAGAGAGAGAGAGAGAGAGAGAGAGAGAGAGAGAGAGAGATACAGAGACAGAGAGAGAACTGAACGGGGAGAGCTCCCAGTTCAGCATATGGGTCCACACGGGCCGGGGACGGTTTCTATCCTCAGTCTCCGGCGCTCAGTGCTGCAAAGTGAGCGCTTAACCCACTGAGCCATCCCGGCTTCCCCTAACTAGTCACCCCTAATTTTGAGGTGATTATAATAATCACAGATCACCAACAATAAGTCTAAAGTGTTTACAGTCAACATTTCAAAGGTGATATCCAGTTTGTTACTTCCCAGATCACCAAAGGGAAAAAAACAAAACAAAACTGGAAATATTAAGGACCAGTGCTACTATATGAAAAAAAATACTATATAGAAAAATATTAATAGAAAAAAATACTATTTTTGTAAAGGGAATAACACAATCTGATAGAAAGGCTTATGTCATTCATCTAATCAAACATTATTTTACTCAGATGACAATGAATGTAATAAAGATAATATATTTGGAGTATATTAAGAGCTGGATGAAATTCAAAAGATCATCAAATAATTTGATCAATTGTTTAACCTTTATGTGAATTAAAACCAATGAGATGCCAACCCGGATACTATCTATTTTTTCGTTAATGACCACACATATAAGAAGCAATTCTGGGTTCTCAAATATTTTAAATAACATTTATAAACTTCTACAATGTCATATTTCACTATTTAACTTGTTCCTCTAATATTCACCTTGAAGTTGAACTCTAAACCACATATTTTCTTGTTCTGTTGTTTGCACTCTGACTAAAATGGCCAGTCCTTGTTCTCTGTATTATAATTAGCCTTAGAGAATAAAATTAAGGTGACAGAATATGAAACCCATTCTGACTGTCTGTTTCTTTGGTTATTCTTTATAAATTTTATGCTTAAAATGTTAATTTTCCAGTTTTTAAATTGTTATATATCTTTATAGCTTTTTTTTTTTTTAGCATTTTGATGATTTAAGTTTTTTTTATTTTTTTATTTTAGTGTTAAATTTATTGGGGTGACATTGATTGGTAACAATTAGATAATTTCCAGATGTAAAAATCTATATTACATCACCTATGTATCACATTATGTGCTCACCACCCAGAATCAGCTCTCCTTCCATCACCATATATCCAGTGTCCACTCCTGCTCTCCCCCAACTCTCCCTCCCCACTCCTCCCCTTTCCTCAGGTAACCACCAAACTATTGAGTGTGTGCATAAGGCTGGTGCCCACTCCTACCTCCCCTCCCATTTCTCCCTCCCCCCTCCTCCCCTTCCCTCAGGCAATCACCAAGCTATTGAGTGTGTCCATAGGTCTTTGTGTCTTTGTTACTATTTAAGTATTTTTTGACTTACAGGTTTTCTCTCTAGGGACTACTTAGATAAACAAAGAAAAATAAATAGAAACAGAAGAAAAGTTATTTGGACAATTTTACTGCTGCCTATGATTATACAATGTACTGCTTTATTGTCCATAAAAGTTTAAGTAGTGCTTATATGGGAGTAGAGATAAAAAACCTAACGGTCAAATTTGTCAAATTCTCTATGAAGTATCTAAATAGCAACTGGTCTAGAGAAAGAAGCTTATCTATTTCATAGAAATTTTCTTCTTTAAAATCGTTCTATATAATCATGAAGCTTCATCAATATTAAGTTTCTTTTGTGGTCAAAATATATTTTTAATCATGTGCACAACTGTGGATCTCTGTGCTTTCTGAAATTTTTATTTATAATTATTTCTATATTTATTTTATATATAATTTTTTTAAATAGTGAGCAGAAAGTGTAACATGATCAAACCAAATATTTTGAAGATAAAATATATAAACTAAGACATCTTTTAAAATAACCCTGTCCATATAATCATGATCTTTATACATTTTATGATCACACAATTGAGAATATAGGGCTAGTTCCAAATCTCTATTAAAGGGGCCAGAACATTTGGTTGAATTGCAGTACACAGAGTTTAATATTTTAAATAATTTTCTTATTTTTTTTCTTTTATCTTCCTAGAGTAATGTGAAGAAAAACATATGAACATACTTTGTTAATTTGTAAAGTGATAGTTGACAGGTTTTTAGATAGTAATAACCAAGACTCATGCCAAACAGTTTCTTTGTAGTATTCCTGAAAATAATAAAAAAAATGAAATGTAAACCTTTTGAGTGATTATATATTTGGATTTCTTTTACATTTCCCTTTGGGGTTCCAAGAAAAGCTAAGCTACTGGTTTATATCTGTGGCATTTTAGTTTATAAAATATAAATGTTTATAACTATCCGTGGAAATTCTTATTCAGTAGGGTTTGTTTCTTCTACAAACTCCAGAGCAGTTTCTGATGATTTGCCAGAGTTAAAAACCACAGTCCTAAAGAAATTATCTGAACACGTACCTCAACATTAGCCTAAGTTAAAATTTTATTGAATATTTCTAGTTTTGTGAACCACTCTTAGTGTTCACATGCAATATGTTATTAAATGTTGCTATCTTAGTAAACTACTGTTTGGTTGATGGGTCATATACATTTTATTATGTAGAGGAGAGTTGATTTTAGTAATATGATCTGAAAAAGTTTACAACATTTTGTTTTTTAGTTATCTTGCCTTAGTCCCAGAATTACAATGTTAAGTTATATCTTTATATGTAAATAGTTTTCAATTTTTTAATTTTTTAAAATTATTTTTATTTATGTTTTGAGAGAGTGGGATGGGGAGAGAAGAGGAGAGGGCCCAGAACAGTCTCCATGGTTGTATATCACAGTTGTAACATGGTTTTATTCTACATAGGTAGATGTGTGGTCACGCGGGGCAGAAACTGAACTGAGGACTTCTCACATTGGAAGCTGGAACCTTTGCCGCCAAGCCATCCAGTGGTTACCGATAGTGCCATGGTCAGCATTTGGGGTTGCCCATGCCTGGGCCAGGAATCACACCCCAGACCTTGTGATTACAAGGCAAGTGCTCAACCACTGAGCTATCCAAGCTTCCTTAAATTTTTTTTAATTAAAAAAATATTTTAGGTATTTTTAGGTATTAAGTCAGTGTAATGAATGTACTGTAAGTAGGTTACTTAATTATGGAATTCTGTGATACTGTATAAACCAACAGACGTGGTATCACCTTGATACCTTAAAAACTTTTTCACACCCTCTTAATTCACAAGAACTCTATTTAAGGTTGACTTCAGTGAGGTGTGAAGTTTTACCTCCAAGTATATATTTAAACTTAAAAAAAAACTTTTCTCACTTAATCTTAACTCTTGAAACTAAAGACTGAAAATATTACATTATGTGGAAATTTCAAATATATTTTAAAATAAAACAACTATTGAAGGTTATATTTTAAATTTATACATTATATATACAATAATGCATGTGTATATTTATGAGAAGAAAAAGAGAATAAATCAATGTATTGCTGAATGTAAAGGAGATTAGAAAATATTTAACAACCCACATCAATAAGAAATAAAAAAAAAATTTACTGTAACTACTTCTAAGTCTCTTCTTAATATTGAGCTATGGTCACTATATGAAATGTATCTTTAAAAATAATTATAGGGGAAGCTGGGATGGCTCAGCAGGTTAAGCACTCACTTTGGAACCCCGGGACTAAGGATCAAATCCTGGTCCCAGGTCGTGCGGACCCATCTCGGAAATGGAGTGTGCATCCCATGAGGGAGGTCCCAAGTTCAGTTCTTACCCCCTGGTTTGAAGGGGCATGTCTCCCATGTATTAGGCTCTAGTCCTGGTTCCTACCTTGCATGGCTCCTGCCCATGTGTGTGGAATGAAACCATGTTGAAGATTGATGATGTACAACTATGGCATCTGCTCTGGGCCCTCCCCCTTTTCTCTGTTTCTCTCTGCCTCTGTTCCTCTCTGTCTCTGTCAAAACCAATAAAATAAGTTTTTAAAAATAATTATAACTAAAAGTAAGTGACTATTATTTGGGATTTTGCATGCAAATTTTGCATATTAATCTCTAAGATTAAACTCTCCTCAGAAATGTTAAATTGATAACAAAAATGAAGAGCAGTTTTCAAGTAATTTTTATCTGTGTAACCCGCCAAGTGATAGAATTCATAATTATGATTTTCCGAGATTGTTAGAAAACTATCTAAATATTTGGCAGCAGATGGCAAGATGGCAGAGGAGGAAAACACAGTGCTCTTCTCTTCCCATGACCACATCAAAATTACAGCTAAATTATAGACGAGTCAACCCAAAGAACTAGCTGAAGACTGGATGAACAAAAGTTCTATAACTAAGGATATAAAGAAGAAATCAGGTCAAGACTGATAGGAGGGGTAAAGACAAAAACAAGTTAGTGTCACCCATGTGTGGTGGTTGACAATCCTGAGAGATACCTCAGTTTTGAAAGTCTCCACTGAAAAGCAAGGAGTCCAAACCCAACACTAGGCTCCCCAACCCCAAACTGCATTCTCCATCCCAGGGTACCAGTGTCAGGAAGCAGAGTCCTCACACCATCTGGCTGTGACGATCAGTTGGGATTCCATCTGAGTGAGACAGAGAGCAGCTTAAAACTCAGAAGTCCTCTTAAAGGAACTCTGTAGACTCACTCACTCACAAACACTCATCCTAAGTTCCAGTTAAGGAGCAGCAGCAGGGAAGATACCCAAGACATATCAGAGGAAACTAAGTTGTGTGACTTCCGAGCAAGGGCTGGAGGGAAAGCACCATTGTTCCTGTGTTGCACCCTCCTTCCACACAGCCAGCAGGTGGGCACTATTGTTATTTGTCTCCTTCCCCTCCGCCTCCCCCACATACACACACACACACACACACACACACACACACACACACAGCCTGTAGATACAGGCAGGCATTAAATCTGAAGCTGCATGAACATGGTAAGCACTGTCTCCACCCTAATGACTTCGTGAGACTCTGCCCTGCCCAACTCATGGAACACCTAAGGTTCTTTCAGCAGCAACCAGCTGGCCTTAGCTCGTGCTGCAGACTTCTGTAATCACTCTTAGTGGTCCAAAGGCCACAGGCAGGCAGCAGCTGGCTTCAGTGTGTCCTGTGCCTCTTGCTGAGCAGCCCTGGGTCTAGCACTGGTGCCAAATCTGGATCTGCCTTAATCTTGTGAACAACCCTTGCCTCACCCTGGTGACTCTCTGAGACCTCACCCCACCTAAATCCAGCACTGCTGGGAAGTTTTTCTGAAGCTGTGCCTTTCAGGAAGCCAGGCTTGGCCCATAGGTAACACTTTCCCAATAACTCTCAAGATCTGCAGGCCCCAGGTACATAGCAACTAGCATCTGCATGCCCAGTGCCTCTTGAGGAATGGCTCTATCACTGGTACTGGTGGCAGCTGTCTTTTGTTCATAGCATAGCCTTTTTCCTACACCTCTCGGTATAACACAGGATGCCACCAAGCATGATTGCTTTGTAACTCCTACTGGTGGCCCTGGGCCAGGCAGAGACAACAGTTGATGTTGGCCAGCACTTAAGCCCCTCCCAATAGGCCCTAGAACCAACACACCTTCAGACCACACCAGAGCATCACCCGATTAGCTCCATAAATGGTGCACACAAAGGGTGGTCTCAGCAGGCCCCAGAGCCACGCCGGGTAGATCCTGCTCCCTGGGGTCAGCTCTCACATAGCCGTCCTGATACTGTGGTTGTGGCCAAATCCCATAGTCAGAAGCTTGAATGTCCAACCCCATCAAATCACATTCCAATAGCAATCAAGGCTCAACCACACAAGGGACACCCTGCAGGAAACAGTACAGGTGACCAGGGGGACAGTGCCACAGGGTTCCTCTGGGCACCTACTACATAAGTCCATTCTGACAATACTGGGACCCCTAGCAGTTTGTTTCTAATACACAGGGAAGAAATATAAATGAGAAGAAAAAGAAAAAAAAATGTTTTAAATGAAACTACAGGATAAAACTCCAAAAAATAACAAAACAAAATAAAGGCAAGCAATCTACCAGAGACAGATGTCAAAACTCTGGTTAGGGGCAGCTGGGATGGCTCAGTGGGTTAAGCGCTCGCTTTGAAGCCCTGGAGACCAGGGATCGAATCCCAGGCCGGGCCCATGTGGACCCATATGCTGAGCTGTGGAGTGCCCCCAGTACAGTTCTTGCCCGGGGCCTATGTGGGAGGCTCCCGGCCCAGTTCCTGCCCTGCACAGCCCTGTGCCAGCCTGTGGAGTAAAACTATACATGGAAAAATTAATGCTGTCAACTATGGAGACTGCTCTGGGCCTTCCCCCTTCTCTCTGTCTCTCTCTGTCTGTCTGTCTGTCAAAAACCAATAAAAATAAATCTTAGAAACAAAAACAAAAGAACAATAACAAAAAACACTGGTTAAAAAGGATTTTAATGAATTTGAGGGAAGAATAAGTGAACTCAGAGAGAATTACCACAACTAGGTAGTAAACATGAAACGGACATTGAAAACATAAAAGGAAACAGCCAGAAATAAAGAATATAATAACTAAAATGAAGAATATACTAGAAATTGACAGCAGGTGAAATGAAGCAAAGGAGTGAATCAGTGATTTGGAATTCAAGGTATCAGATAACAGTCGTAGAAATAAAGCAAGCAAACAAACAAAAACATAAGAGAAAAGTTTAAGGGACCTCTGGAACAACATAAAGCATACCAACATTTATCTCAGAGTGGTATGAAAGGAAAAAAAAGAGAGCAAGGAATTGGAAACCTATCAGAAGAAATAACGACAGAAAACTTCCTAACCTGGAGATGGAAATAGACATACAAGTTTAGGAAATTCAGAGTCCCAAACAAAATGAACCCAGAGATGGCTCTACCAAGACACATCATGACTAAAGTGCTCTACATTAAGACAAAAAAAGAATCCTAAAAGCAGCAAGACAAAAGCAGTGAGGTACCTACAAGAGAGCTCTCCTAAGAATGTCAACTGATTTTTCAACAGAAACTTTGCAGGCCGGAAAGGACTGGCACAAACTATTCCAAGTGACGAAAAGCGAGAACCTACAACCAAGATTACTCTACCCAGCGAGGCTATTATTTAGGATCAAAAGACAGAAAAAGTGTTTTCCATATCAGAGAAAGATAAAAGGGTTCATCATCACCAAATCAGTTATTACCAGAAATGTTGAAGTGACTTAAGTAAAAGAAAACAGCAACATAAATATAAATAATAAAATGGCAATAACTACATACCTATCGATAATCATTTAAAATATAAGTGAATTAAATGCTCCAATCAAAAGACATTGGGTAGCTGAATGAATAAGAAAACCAGACCCATCTAAATGCTGTCTACAAGAGATTCACTTCAAAACTGAAAGACACACATGAACTGAAAGTAAAGAAAAGGGTTGGAGAAAGATATTTTAGGCAAATAAAAACCAAAAAATTAAAAATTAATAAATAAATAAAAATAAAATGCTGGTGTAGTAATACTTATATCACACAAAATAGATATCAAAACAAAGGCTATAACACGAGGCAGAAAGAGCATTCCATAATGACAAAAGGATGAATCCAACAAGAGCACATAACTCTGTAAACATGTACATACTCATCTATAAATGAAAAGATAACATACTGAATGAAGAATATATTTACCAATGCTATATTTGATAAGTGCTTATTATAAAATAAAATATAAGGAACTTATATTCATACAACTTAACACCAAAACCCCCCAAATAATTTGATTTAAAAAATAGGCAGAGGACCAGAACAGTCTTCTCCCTAAAGAGGATTTGGATGGTCAATAGACATATGAAAAAATGTTCAACATCACTAATAACCAGGGAAATGCAAATTTAAACTTTAATGAGATGTCACCTTACACCTTTGAGAATGGCTATCATCAATAAATCAACAAATAGAGTTGGGGAAGATGTGAAGAAAATAAAACTCTTCTGTGTTGTTGGTGGGATTGTAAATTAGTGCAGTCACTATAGAAATAGAATGCGGGGTCCACAAGAACTTAAAAATAGCACTACCTATGACCCAGCAATTGTACCTTTGAGTATTTATCTGAAGCAATCCAAAGCACTAATTTAAAAAAGATATAGGCATCGCTCTGTTCATTGCAGCTTTATTTACAATAGCCAACTCATGGAAGCAACTTAAGTGTACATCAATAGATAATTGAATAAAAAAGAAGTGGTACATATATAGAATGTACTATCATTTGGCCCTAAAATGAATGAAATTCTGCCATTTGCCATTAAATAGATGGATCTAGATAGTATTATGCTAAGTGAAATAGGTCAGACACACACATGCCAATTGATTTCACTTACGTGTAGAATCTACAAAACAAAATAAATGAACAAACAAAATAGAAATAGACTATATACAGAAAACAGAATGGTTGCCATATGGGTTGGAGTTCGGGGGATGAGTGAAAAAGGTTAAGGGATTAAGAAGTACAATTACCTAGAGACCATCTTATTAAGTGAAATAAGTCAGACTAAAATAATCCGGAAACATATGACCTCACTTATAGGTGGAATATAAAAGTGAAAGTTACAAAGACACAGAGACCTATGGACACACTCAATAACTTGGTGATTGCCTGAGGGAAGGGAGGAGGGGGGAGGGAGAGAGGGAGGGGAGGTGGGAGAGGGCACCAGCATTATGGACAAACTCAATGGTTTGATGTTTACCTGAAGAGGAGGGAGAAGGGGGGAAGGAGAGTTGTGGTGGGAGGGGAAGTGGGCACCAGATATATGGTGTTGGAGGGGGACCTGATTCTGGGAGCTGGGCACATAATGCGATGCATGGGTGATGTGATGTGAACTTGTACATCGGGAAACTATCTAATTGTTACCAACCAACGTCACCGCATTAAATTTAACAATAAAATATAATAATATTAAAAAAAAATCAATAAAATAAATCTTAAAAAAAAAAAAGAAGTACAATTAGGTAGCTATACAATAGTGACGGGTGTGAAGTACAGCATAAAGAATGGAGTCAATAATATTGTAGTAACAAGTGCAGTACCAGGTAGATACTACACTTATCAGCGGGATCACTTGTGATTTATATAAATGTCCAACCACTCCTCTGTACGACTGAAGTGAATATAATATTGAATGTTAACTATGACTGAAAAAAATATGTAAAGTATCAACTATCTAACATTTCCTGAAACAAAGCATAAAAGGCAAACCATGAAGACATTACTTCTAAAAAAAAAAACAAAGTCAGCCAAACTATAAAGATTAATGTACAATGAGAAATATGAAGTAAACGTTAGGCGCTGATGTATTTTCAACTCTTAATTTCTGGCTTACTTTTCATAGCATTTTCCTTTATAAACTTATCAGCAAGAATCATTTAATAATTATAAAATAATCCCTCCTGTTAGTCACTTTCTCAAGTTCAAACAGAAAATTGTTTAAAGCAAAAGAAGAAAAATATTTTCTCTAGGGATTTGTAAAGTAATTTATTTTCCATTATTATTGAAATTCACAATATAAAAAACAAGCGTACATAAAATGAGGGTAAGTTCATATGATTGGCAGGGATGCCCCTGCATCATTAATCTCTAGTGAGAGAAAGTTCGCAGTCTTGAGGTATCTTGTAGATCCCTTGCAATAGAAAACTACCTTTGAGTACTCTGAACACTGCATTTACCCTGACAGGACTGCTATTCAGGTGAAGGGTGTCAATTCACTGTTCAATGAACCAGCCCCTAAATTGGTCTTCCACAATGGGTATGAGATCAATAACTAATTTTGAAAACTGATTAGTTTGCACCAGAGTAGTAGACAGTTCTGAATTTTGCCAGAAGACATAATCAGCTGGTAAATAGAGGTATAGTGCACTAGTAATAGGTTGGTAATACAGCCCAAATCTACCATAAACTGTTTTCCACAAAGGGCGATTTGAAGCTTTATAAGCAACTTCACTTGTAAATTAAAATTTTTGTTTTTTGGTGTTAGAATAAAGCTTAGTTTTATTACGCTACATAGCTGGTTAAGAAGAATATTTTGTAAATAAATTCTAATTAAGCAAGCAAGCTCAGCCTTGGGTGACTGTTTAAGAGCCACAGACACTTTTATATATCTTCATTGGTTGGGAATTCCAGATGTTCCCAACATGAGAAACGTTTTGTTCTAATGGTTATTATGGTATTGCCAGCCATTCAGAAGATGTACCTTTCTATTAGGTGGGAATGGCTATAGAGATACAGTATTTCTGACCGAGGAGAAGAGGTGGGGAGGAAATTTCACTGCACAAAAGAAGAATATTAATTATGCCAATAATTAAAAAGGTAACAAAAAGATAAACATCTGATCCACAGCCACTTCTGGAAAACATACGTAAATACATTTTGCATAAAAAGAATGTTGTTTTAGCCTCCTACATTGGCTTTATATTTAGCATCATCAACTGACTCAATGGATAAAATGTGACTACTCGATAACATGTGGACTGGCATTAAACTCAACATACAACCTTACAAATTATTCCAAATGCAGGGGATGCCAATTCGGCACAGCTGTTGAGCACTTGCCTCCTAATCCTGAGGTCCAGGGTTCTATTCCCAGCCCTGGCCATGCAAACCCGTGTGTTGAACTGC
This sequence comes from Craseonycteris thonglongyai, assembly GCA_004027555.1. Classification (NCBI taxonomy): domain Eukaryota; kingdom Metazoa; phylum Chordata; class Mammalia; order Chiroptera; family Craseonycteridae; genus Craseonycteris; species Craseonycteris thonglongyai. Next base: position 13,024 of record PVKE010038942.1, read on the forward strand.
GCGGCACACCTGGTAACAGCTGGGATGGCTCCTCAGCAAAAGTTCTTGTCTCCCATGTAGGAAGCCCCCAATTCAGTTTCCGTCCCATGCAGCTCCACATGCACTGGTGTGGAATGAAACCATGTCACAACTAACAATATGCAACCATGGAGACTGCTCTGGGCCATCCTTCCTTCATTCTCTTTCTCCCTGTTTCCCTCACCTTCTTTCAAAAGAAAAAAAAAAATCCAAATTCACAAGCTATAGTTTGGCAATTTCTGAAGGGGTCTATGTTTGGGTTGTGAACAAATGCACCTTCAGAAATTTGTGATAAAATAGGTCCTTCTTATTAATAAAACTCTGAAACAGTTGGGATTCTGTAAGCAAAGTCAGCCCACAAACTGGAGATGTGAAGCTCCTATAACACACAAGCAGCACTCCAGGTTGAATTACTGCAGCAGGCTTGAAGCTGTCAGACTGTGATTTCAAATGATGCTAGTGATACTAGGTGCAATTTGATGCCTCAAATTGAGCTGACAGAGGAAAAGAAGACAAATAAAAATCACAAACTAAGGGAAGCTGGGATGACTCAGCGGGTTAAGCGCTTGGTTTACAGCCCCAGAACCCGAGGATTGAATCCTGGCCCATGTGGACCCATATGCTGAGCTGTGGTATGGCCCCTGTTCAGTTCTTGCCGGGGCCTATGCGGGAGGCTCCCAGCCCAGTTCCTGCCCTGTGCAGCCCCTTGCCCACCTGTGGAGTGAAACTATATGGAAAACTGACTGTCAACTATGGAGACTGCTCTGGGCCCTCCCCATTCTCTCTGTTTCTCTTTGTCTCTCTCTCTGTGAAAAACAATACAAAATGAAAAAAATCTTAATAAAAACTTTGACATTGTGCAAGCAGATGATATATTTAAATGCAGATATTAAACATATACCTGCTGGAACATGAGATTTGAAAAAAAGGCCTAGATTCTATTTTCAGGGCACAATTGTTCATCATTTGGAACCTCATTTTTTAAATCTGTGACATGGGAATTATAAAAATGTGAGTTGTTAAGATTAGCTTAGGCCAATACTTCACAGCCCTTACCAATTTCCCAAACTTGCCTAATCATCAAGATTTGCTTATTATCTTATTAAAAATGCAAATTCAGGGGAAGCCGGGATGGCTCAGTGGGTTAAGCGCTCACTTTGTAGCGCCGGGGACCGGGGATCGAATCCCGGCCCCGGCCCGTGCGGAACCATATGCTGAACTGGGAGCTCCCTCAGTTCAGTTCTCTCTCTGTATCTCTCTCTCTCTCTCTCTCTCTCTCTCTCTCTCTCTCTCTCTCTCTCTCTGTCAAAAATAAATAAATAAAAATATATTAAAAAAAAAATGCAAATTCTTCCATGTTTCCATAGATATTTTAATTCAGTGGATCTGGAGTTTCAGAACAGGCATATGTTGGTTAAAGGACACAGTTTTGGTCTGGGGTGAAGAAAATGTTTGGAAACAGAGTGACAATGGTTGCACCACATTGCAATGTAATTAATGCCACTGAATTGTATACTTAAATAGCTTAAAATGGTAAAATTCAAGTATTACATATATGATATGTTTTCTTGAATATGTCCATGGAATATTGTGATATCTTTCTGACTTTGATGCAAAAGCTAGGATCGTAATGATTTTGTCTATCAGGGTAACATATTATCACTATATTCTCAGATTTTAAAGGTCGTTTGTATAATGTTATTGCCTTTATAGCTTAATGGCTGTAAAGTCATTGTGAGAACCATTGGAAACTTTGATTTACTGGACAATACTTTTTAGTTAGCCTATCCTTACAACTTTGTCATAAGTAGATAACACTAGCTTTTTATTTATTTTTAAGAGTTTGATTTTAAGAGTTTGCCTTCTGGTCTGGTCATAAGAGTTTTGAGTTTATGTTAGGTTCATCTGCTCCCAAGTGTGTAGAAACAGATACAGTGTTAGATGTGATGAGAGGAATATATCTACTTCTGATGTGACAACTAACTAGACTCGATCATTGACCTGAAATAGACTGAGAAAATACATTCAGAGGGCGACTAGCAATGTTAAGATTTCACAAAATGATTCATAATGTGTAATTACATGTAAGTTATAGTTTATTGGGTGCTATTTCAATAGCAATGTCCTAAAACATTGGCAGAAGTTTTCAAAACAAGCTAGTAGCTGATGGAAACCTACTGGGATATTTAAATATGCCC
>PVKE010038943.1:0-15105 GCA_004027555.1 Craseonycteris thonglongyai
CTTGAGCCAGGGGCCAAACCAGAGACCTCTCACATGGGAAGCACACCCCAGTTCAGCATATGGGTCCACATGGGTAGGGGCTAGGATTTGATCCTCGGTCCCCAGTGCCACAAAGTGAGCATTTAACCTGTTGACCCATCCTGGCATCCCTATACTAGCCTATTTTAAAAATGTAGTATTATTAGCCTCTAAAAATTAATCTAAAAATAATCAAAGAGAACTGTATAAGAGGATTTAAATCCTATTTTAATAAGTACTTTTGTAAATTTTCTGGATTGTAAACAGTTGGAGGAATTCAATACTACATGTTATAAGAGAAAACAAAAGTATGATTTAAGTGAGTTTCACATCATTGTAGACCAGCCCCAGAACATTTTCTGGAAGATTGTAAGTGATCAAATATATTTTATTATTGGATGATCTGAGGGGCTGAAAGAGCTCGATAAAACCTTTCCAAATGTTTATAAAAAGAAGAAAAAAAGAGTTACTAGCCACATGTGTTTCTTAAAGACAACTGAATTGCAAAATATAGTTTTGTACCTTTTAGTCAAAGGTATAAATCTAACTAATGTCACTAGAATAACAAGAATTTATTTTTACATGTGGTAGATTTAGAAATTGAGTTAATTTATACAGGAGTTAGAATGAAGTTTACTTTTACTTATTTATGTTAAAACATTTCCCAAGGAAATAAAGAAAGTAAATAAGCTTGCTAGGATGTTTTATCTATGATAGGCAATATATCGTTTCCAGCTCATTTCTCCCTACCCCTCTTCTAACATTTGTTGGGAATTCACTCTGTGGATCTGTTAATTTTCTACTGTAGCTCTATAACTAATGTCTACAAACTTGGTGGCTTAAAACAACACAATTCCTTTGATAGTGTTGTTGGTTAGAAGCCTGACATGAGTCTCACTGTGTACACAGAGGTGAACTGTTTCCTGGAAGCTCTGAAAGAGAATCGGAGATGGGCTTCCTTGCTTTGTTCAGTTTCTAGAGCCCATCCATTTCCCAACTCATGGCTTCCTCCCTCCATCTTCACAACCAGCAACATCATATCTCTCTGGTCACTCTTCTGCAGTTGCAGGCCCCTCTGACTACAGCTGGACAAAGTTCTCAGATATTAAGGACCTACGTGATATGATATATTGAACTCACCTGAAAATTTCAGGGCAATCTCCCCATCCTAAGACTCTTAACATTAATGACATCTGCAGAGTTCTTTTTGCCATTTGTGATAACATGTTCCCAGGTTCCAGGAACTGGACCTGCATATCGGTGGGGGTGGGGTCTGGGGGGTGGGCATCTGTATACCACAGTTGGAAGTAGTGTTCAGTTCATAGGACTATAAGCCAGCATCAGAAGATACCAATGAAGATGTATTTATTTTAAATACTTTGGTATATAATAATAAGTGAGTATAATAAATTCATATTTGCTAATGAAGGGAATAATGATCGACTTCATTTAAAAGCTTTCCCAGGGGAAGCCGGGACGGCTCAATGGGTTGAGCACTCACTTTGTAGCCCTGGGGACCGAGGATCGAATCCCGGCCCCAGCCCTTGTGGACCCATATGCTGAACTGAGAGGCCCCCAGTTTGGTTCTCACCCCCCAGGTCGGCCCTGGGTTGAGGGGGTATGCTTCCCATGCAGGAGACCCCCTGCCTGGTTCCCACCCTGTATAGCCCCTGCCCACCTGGATGGAACAAAGCCATGTCAAAAACTGATGACATACAACTATGGAGACTTCTCTGGGCTCTCTCCCTTCTCTCTGTCTCAGTCTGTTTCTCTGTCTCTCTTTCTCTCTGTCAAAAACAATAAAATAAATCTTAAAAAAAAAAGCTTTCCTAAATCATTTCAAATTTTTATATACATAAAAAAATTTAAATAATTTACTGATGGTTTAATAGTAATAATTCCATTGCCTTCCATAAGTCTATGTATTTTACATAATTAATTATAACAATATAACTTTATGTAGAATACTATCATATATTCCCCTTTTTAACTTAATTTTCATATATACTATTCTGTGAGCAGGATATACTAGTCTACTTCTTATACACTGAATTCTTATATACTACTGTGTGAACTAAATATACTATTTTACTCCTCATACAAAGAAAACACAGTATGCTGGGACAGTGCAGAGAGGCTCTTTTGACAGCAAGAGCATGTTTTACACAGCACAATTGCTCTTTATGGTCAGCCTCATAACAAGCTGGTCAAGGGAGCGTTGAGACCAATGCAGAATACAATGCGAGTATCTGCATTTTATTAAGCTTCACTCCTAATGTTAGAGATTTATATGTTTACAGTTTCTTACTAGTAGAGTTAATGCTTCACTGAATATCCAATTATTTGCACAGCCATTTTTTGCTTTTATGGAATAAATCTCTTAGGAAAATAATCTGTTGAAAGAAATTATACACTGAGAATATGTGGCTATCTGCTGGTTGCCTACCCATTCTTCTCTTCTTTTTACATATAGAACCATAATTTTGTTTGGGTATTAGCTGATAATTTGGTCAAGACCCAAGAGATGGATTTATCCTATGAGCCAAACCTGCACATTTCCATCTCCTTTGCAAGGGATTGGTTTAAGAATTACCTGTGAGAGGAAGCTGGGATGGCTCAGCAGGTTGAGTGCTTGCTTTTCAGCCACGGGGTCTGGAGATCAAGTCCTGGACTGGCCCGTGCAGACCCATATGCTGAACTGGGGTGTGCTTCCCATGTAGGAGGCCCCCAGTTCGGTTCCCAGCCGGAGTGTGCTTCCCATGTGGAAGGCCCCCAGTTGGGTTCTTGCCCTGTGCGGCCCTGCATCCACTTATGTAGAATAAAACTATATCAAAACTGATGATGATGTATGGCAGTGGGGACTGCTCTGCCCTCCCCCGTTCTCTCTGTCAAACAATAAAATAAATCTCAAAAAAAAATTAAAAAAAAGAAAAGATAGATAGTTAAATAGAAATACCTGTGCCTCAACTATGTCCAATAAGACCAAGTCAAAGTTTTTATAGCTGGTGAGAGTTCAATCTGGGTGGGGATTTAGGCTGCTGAATCTGTGATGTGTTGATATCTATATGCACCATCTGGAAATCTGTTACTATAATGCAGATGAGAAAAGGAACTGAACTAGGATGAGATTAGAAATAGCAAAAAGCATTGCAGAGGACAAAGCAAAAGGATTCAAAGATGACTCTGACATGTTGGGTCAGGGTGACAGCATAAGAAGGAAAGCATCATTGTTGGGATTGTGAGTTTGTGGTCCAGATGTTTTGGATGCTAAGGGATGTTTTCAATTTGGGATATGTGGCCAGAGGGCAGAACATTCAAATATGAGAGTGTCTCAAGAAACACAGTGATTTCAATAGCAATGTACCATGAGTGACAAATGCAAGCCCCACATATAATTTTTAATTTCCTTGTAGTGACATTTTAGAAAAAGTAAAGAGAAACAAGTAATATTAATTTTAATAACATTATCAAATATATAACAATATATAAAAATATTGTCATTTCATTATATAATCATTATCTATCTTAACTGCTCCAGTCTTATTTCATGGGTTTAATAACCATGCACCTAGAAAGACAAATGTATGAATCAGTTATAACAGTCCATACCCAGATGCATATGAACCTTCATTTTTTTCTCTTCTATGGAAATCACAAATGTTTATTCACTCAAATTATGAGTATGTTATTTATGTCACATAATACTGTATTCTTATATATGCCATATATTTATTCACAAATATTTATTAAACATTATCTGTTAAGTATCGGTGTAGATATGTATTGTGAATATACCTGTGGGGGGGGAAATAGTCCCAAATCCCGTCCTCATGGAGTTTACATTCTAGTGTGTGAATATGGTGAGGAGGAAGAAACAAAAAAAGTAAAATATCTTATGTCATACGGTGTTAGTGAACCTGGGTTTAACTCTAGCTCAGCCGTTTTACATCGTTAAACCGTGGTGTCTGCAATTATAAAAAGGAGTTGGTAATAATATCTATCTTATTTGTTTATTAAATGCATATGAAGAAGTTGATACAGTGCCTGGAAAATTGTAACAATTTAGAAAAAAAAAATTGTTTGCCCCATTCTTGCTTCTGCTTTTCCTCCAGTAATTTTTCTTTTCAGTTAGAACTACTGAAGGTTAAGATTGAATATGTTTTGGTTTCAGTGAAGTATTGACTTCCATTTGGGTATCAACCTAATAGTGTTTTCTGAAACAAGACAGATGACTTTGGCTAATTTTGAGATGTGTTACTTTCAAACTTCTTAAATCCCAAGCCTGAGAAGACTCACTTTTCAAAAAGCTGCATCATATCAAATAGCCAAAAGTGTGGTAACAGCGTAGGAATGTCTCATATTATTCAGAGCTGTGTTCTATGAGTACAAACATTGTTTGAATTCATTGATTCAATACAACCATCAATTCATTGAAAACTGTGCAAAATGCTGCGTAGAGGAGATGCATATGACCTTATTGATTCTTGGAAAAATTATTTGTCCCTTTTTCTTAGATAATGATGTTGAAAATGATCTTCAATCAGACATCAGTTGAACATTGCAAGGCACACTCAGAAGAGCAGGAAGAATGCAACTTCTTCTTAATAGCTGTCCGCCTGGCTTCACTGAACCAGATCTTGGATCCCTGGGTTTATCTGCTGCTAAGAAAGATCCTTCTTCGAAAGTTTTGCCAGGTAGCAAATGCTGTCTCCAGCTGCTCTAGTGATGGACAGAAAGGGCAACCTATCTCATTATCCAGTGAAGTAATACAGACAAGAGCATGAAAGAGAATACTTAATCAACTTGCATGTTCACAGCTTTCTGTAACAAATAGCCCTAAACCTTACTGTGAATTTAGGCATGTCTGGCATGCCACTGTTTATGCATTAAAGCAGAATTTTTGATATAAGGCTAAATGGTCCCAGAATAGATAATCCCTTATGTGCCAAAAGTATTGAAACATAAGCAAAGGAAATATATTAATAACAGTCTAGTGTTTTGAGGGCTCTGCTATTTGTAGCTGAGTGTGTGATTATTTATGAAATGAGAACACTTTGTATAAATGACCTTGGTCTGTAGTAAGGTTGGGTAGGGACAGTTAATATTCTAGTATACTGAGTACACTGGGAATTTAATGCATAGATCATCAAAGACAAGACAATGGTTTATTTTTGTTCAGTTCATAGTCTTCTGTGTTCTTTTACTCTTTCTCTCTGTGTCACTCTTTTTTACCTTACCTGTTTTTCAAATAGTTGAATTAGGATAAAAGAATGTATACTGTATCTACAATATTCATTGGTACTGATGTTATTTAAATATTGTTCAATATGTAAATCAGCTGCTAATCTTACACAGTTTGTTTTGACTGAGTTGGTAATTAGGTTTACTTATTATCTGAATATGAGCCAATTTCATTTATTTTGAATATGACAGGACGTGTGCCTATTCAAATGGCTACATGTTCTTCCTTTTGAATATATTTTTAATTCCTACAAGCATGGAGAAGTTCATAAAACTGATCTTGAGAATCAGTGCAGTAGATTTTCAGAATGCTATTTAAGGATTGAATTGAGCATTAAGCAGGTATTTTGATTAGTTATCTTCCCTGACTTTTCCACCTAAAGTATTCTTCAGTCTTTTGGATATTTAAATACTAATTTTGATTCTAAGACCAATAAGATTTTGAAGATTTCATAAAGACTTTCCATAGTTTGACCTAATTATTGAACAAAACAATTAATATTGACCTCTTTACAGTACTTTCTCTGCGCTCTTCTCAAAGTAGCTCTATCTAACTATTTATTATTAAATGTTTTCCTTCTAGTCTTCATGTATGCAAGCCTTGATAGCTAAGCTTTATGTCTTTTAGGCCCAAGTAGATCACTACATAAAGTTTGAGAATTGCACTTTACAAAAAGAAAATCTCTCTAGGGGATGCTGGGATAGCTCAACAGGTTGAGTTCTTGCCTTATAATTGCAAGACCAGGGTTCAATTTTCTGCCCCAGCCCACGCAAACCTGTATGCTGAACCTCAACGCAACTGGTAATCACTGGAATGGCTCTGTGGTGAAGGTTCTCACTTCCCACGCAGAGCACCCAGTTCAGCTCTCGCCCCGTACGGCCTGACATTTGCCTGTGTGGAATGAAACCACGTCACAACTAATAATGTACAACTACGGAGACTGCTTTGGGTCCTCTTCCCTTCTCTCTCTCTCTATCTCTCGCAAAACCAATTAATTAATCAATCAATTAATTAATTAATTAAAAACATCTCCAACAAACACAACAATATTTTAAGTTAGACCTACACAAAATGTTCTTTGTTTTCTAGGGAACTTTCATTTTTGCAAATGCATTAACATTTTCACATGAAGATTTTAATTTTTAATTTCTTTTACTGCTTCCCAGTTTAAAAAAACCTTGAGATTTATTTATACTCCTTACTTCTTTATAGTAACCACATTTTTCTTTGCATTTAGTGGGCATTTGGGAAAAATGAATTTAAAAAAATACAGTATATCTATTACATGAATATGTATACCAGCCTAGGTCAATAAGGAGTAACGAGTTTAAATGATCATGTCAATCTGAGTGAGAAGAGATCTGTTGAACGTGCTTATGTAATTCATGATGGTTCCACTAGTCTAGGTTTTAGAAAAAATGGTAACTAACCTAGACTAGAATTTCATCATAAAATCTCTCTGTGTCACAGAGTTGGATTATCCCACCGGTCAACTCATGGGGGATGAGGAAAAACTACCTGCTTCAAGGGAAGAAGTACACTTAACTGACCTTGTAGCAAAAAGGCTTTACCTCTTGAGTGGTCCTCTGACCCTAGGTTCTAATCAGACACACATGCAGTTTGGATTCAAGTGGTAGAAATGTGATTGGATTATTTCTTACAGCACTTAGTAGAGCACTTGAAATACAGAAAGGTTCAATATTTGTTTAGTGAATGAATGAATGAATGAAAAGATGTCTGCCAAAACCAACCACTAATCAGTGAAGACCGCCATATGGTTGAAGTACTTAACGCTACTACAGCATGTGAAACTGATAAAGTGAATGATTTCTGCTTATTTAATTACAGAAATACAAATTTATCTTCAAATGTGTAGTGTCATATTGCTGTACAACAAAGTGTTTTATTTATTAATAATTTAAGAGACTGATAAATGGTAATGGAGATTCCTATGAAAAAATATTACTTTTTATCCAACCACAGAAATACATACAGACATGAGTTTGAAACTTATTCTTAATCACAGAATAATTTCCTATTCAGGGATATCTGGTAGGAGTAGACAAATCAAGTTTTGAATAAGCTTGAGGAGTGAAAAGGGACGAAATTATGAGATTTTTATTAACTAGGCAGCCCTTTGTTGGTCCACATAAAACTGAATAAGACATTAAAGTCCCAAATAATTTTAGCCTTTGGGTGATAGTTGAGGTTAGCCTGCAGAGATGTAGTGCAGAGGCCCTAGGTGTGGTTAAAAAGTCACTGTAGAAGAGTATGTCTATTTCCAAGTTTAAGTTCATTGGCCTTTAAGTTCACTCTCATATACTTAGTATGTATGTATATATATATATATATATATATGTATATGTATATATATATGCAGGAAAAAGTTCATGTATAAATTATGATAATTCCTAAAGTTCACAATATTGGTTAAAAAAAATAAACCACATGGAAAGAAGTGAATGATGTCAATGTATAAAATAAGCTATTATATAAAGCTGTCCTGGTCTTCTAAACAATGAAATTGTACAGCTATGCTGTGTCATAGAAAAGAATGATGCTACTGATAAGAGCATTTTATTTTTCAAATAAAAATGGTATGGTGGATATTTTAAAATAGCACAGTATGGAGAAACAGTATGTGCTATCTCAAGATTTACCAAATTTACCTATTGCTACATACCAAGATATTTTAAGTAAATGAAAGTTTAATCATGCCAGATTAAAATGACTATGAATTAAAATTTTGACATAGATTTCTACTTAATACATTCTTACCACATAAAAAGCTCTTAACTATGTTATAGAAAAAATTGTAGAAGCTCATGTAAAAGTTAGCTATAAAAGACCTGTGTTTCCATCACCACAGATTTATGGTGATAGAAGGAGAACTGACTCTGGGTGGATTGCATACAATGCAACACATAGCTGATGTATTGTAGAATTGTACACCTGAAACCTATAAAATTTAACTAACCAATGTCACCCCAACAAATTTAATTAAAAAAAAAACCTGTGACCATAGTTACAAATATATTTATTTATTTATTTTTTGACCGAGAGAGAGAGAGAGAGAGAGAGAGAGAGAGAGAGAGAGAGAGAGAGAGAGAGAGAGATACAGAGACAGAGAGAGAACTGAACTGGGGAGGTTCCCAGTTCAGCATATGGTTCCGCACGGGCCGGGGCCGGGATTCGATCCTCGGTCCCCGGCGCTGCAAAGTGAGTGCTCAACCCACTGAGCCATCCCGGCTTCCCCACAAACTAAAATTTATAAAACAATATTTTTAAATGGTGATCAATCCGTGAAAGTATTCTAATATTAAATTTTCAAATGAATTAGTCTTTTAATTTATTTAATACTTTTTATGTTTTTGCTGGTTTTGACCCCAAATTGGTGATCAGCTTTCAATATTCCCCACTAATAATTATTTAATTTTGTATTAGCATTAACTCAGAGATAGAAAAAAATTTTGTGTGCTTTGCAGTTTTAGGTACATATATTGCCTACTTATTTTCATGCTTTAACCCCAAAAGCTTCTGAAATATACAAGATACTGGAAGGTGAATGACACAGAGAGACAGCAGAGTATTTATTACTACAAAGATAATAAAAGCTTAATATGAAGTAATTAAAATTTTTTATTTACCTATGTGAAAAATTTAGACTGTTAGCCATGTCAAATCTTGACAGCTGTTTATTTGTTGATGGTTTTGTGCTTGTATATGTCTCAAAATCTCTAAAACTGAGGTCTAACAAATGGATAGAATTGTTCAATGAATGAGATTACATCATCTTTGAAACAAAGAATATTTAATATTGTGGCTAAGTCTACAGGACTGTTTTCTCAGTTGCAATGACATACTCATAAGAGGTAACATATATCTGTGATATTTTAGCACATAGATATGATAGAGCCTATGTGCAAATTTTAAAATCAATCTCGAACTTAAATATACATTTGTTGAGAAGCTGAAATCAGTTCAGTACTTTAAGACAAATAACAAGTGGTGATTACATATGAAGCATGAAGCAAAAAAAGAAAAAAATTAGGTAACATTATAAAATGAAATTGGTATTTATATGGATACTAGTTTTTTAGAAAATTTACATTTACCTGACTTACTATAACTGAAAAGGTTTTTAATTTTATGATGAAGTCATATCTATGGTTATCAAGTAAAATTATGCACATCTTCCCTGAACGCCTGTTTTGATTGTTTTCACACTGAATAAAACTGAAGAAAGTAAATAAGGGGTAGTGCAGGGTGACCATTCTCAAAGTGAAGAAGGGAAAACTGAGACTACAGATCTATAAAAGATTTAAACAAGTCTGAAATTGTCATCTTTTTTTCCAAAAAGAGCTCAACAATTAGTTTCAGATGGAAAGATATCTTCCAAGCATGCTATTTAGCATATCTATTTCACTCGCCTCTGTCCTTCACTCTTTTAAGGATTAAAGAGCACAAAATTCTTATTTTATGGATCCTCTATAATTTCTAAAATAAGGATGATATTTCAAGGCTTATAATTTATACAAGTTGAGTTGTAAACCATTACTTTACTATACCATAAGCAAAGTATATTTTGATTCTCTAGAAATACAGTTCAATCAGACATATACCATATTCATTTATATAACTCACATTTTCTTGATTAAGAATAAAAATTAGGGCTGCTGTGATAGCTCAACAGGTTGAGCACTTGACTAGCAAACACAAGGTCTGGGGAATGATTTCCAGCCCCAGCCCGTGCAGACCCATATACTAAAGTATGGCGCAACTGGTTACCACTGGAATGTTGGTGAAGGTTCTTGCCTCCCATGTGGGAAGTTCCTAGTTCAGTTCCCACCTCAGGCGGCCCCACATCCACCTGTGTGGAATGAAGCTATATCACAACTAATGTTATACAATATGGAGACTGCTCTGGGCCCTTTTCATTCTCTCCCTCTCTCTTCTTAAACAATAAAAAAATAAATCTTTTAAAAAATAATGAAAATTCAGTTTCATATTATAAGCAACCCAAATATCTCCTGGATTTCACATTTCTTCATTAGGAACAAGACTGTACACCCAAATCCCTTGTCACCAACCTGCTTATTCATTTTCTTATGGAGAGAAAGTAACAAATATTTACTATTGGTGAAGGTGGGATTGTTTTTTCTAATATGTTAATACCCTAATGTATGAAACAGATCTGAGTTCGTTTTTTTATAAGTCTGCTCGGATGAAACAATTTTGGGGGGGAATAAAGATAAGAGAGAAAGAGATCACCATCAGGAACAAATCAGCATTTTTAGGCTTTTTGAGTATTTTGGAGATGATTCTACTTCTAAAGTTATTTTTAAGTGTGCGGTTAGTTCTTAAATTCTTTTGTCAATTGCTTTCTAATTAGAATATTTTGGTCTTTTAATTAAAGTAACCAATAACCAAACTTTAATAGTTATTTGAAAAGAGTTTCTTTATATAATTTTAGTTCTTATAGAAATCAAAGCTGTAAGGTTAAGCAGAGAAAATGCATATGACTTGCTGATAACACTTCATTTTTTTTCAGCTTTTGACAGGATACTTATGTGGAGTAGGCATGAAGGGTAAAGTAGAGAACACAGAAACAAACATAGAGGAAAACCCATAATTTCCAATCCTGTTAGAATTCTTGATCTTTTTAGGCCATTCCACAGAAGCAAAGAGGATGGGACCACATTGTCTTTACATACTTACTCATAAACATCAGTAAAACAAAGCGAGGAGTGGCCAGTGTTCTTTTTTGTAAGAGCAAGTGTTAAGTTCACTCAAGTCATCACTGACTGCTAAACACACTTGTACAAATAGCATAAAGTTGAACATTTCTTTAAACAAAAAAATTAAACACAGGCAATGGTTACTTTGACCTGTTTACAACAAATGAAAATAAGTACCATTTATATAGTGTGTCTGAGCAAGAACTGAAATAATTGGCACACTAATCAGTAGTGTAAACTCAGTATAGAAAGAATGTGTCCCAACCTCTCCTACTCAGCATCCCATCTCTATACACACGGTTAAGTGAGAAAGTATACTTTTGTCACTCTGTGTAAAGTTTTTTGGGGAGGTTTATTTTAAGTATATTTAAATATATCTTCCAATATGTTTTAAAGGCTAGTCTTCACTGTTGTAGAGACAAAGAATATAAGGGACTATGAAAAGTACATCAGCCCTCTTGATGGCATTCAGGTCATAGTTAGTCTGTGTATTTAATAAATGTATGTTATTTATGTTGTGTTTATCAATGGAAAATAAAGTTAAATATTCTGAAACGTTCCTGTCTTTTATTCCTGATGCCAACTAATGTCAGGAATTTTATACTTATAGTTGTATTAAATATTTAGCTGAAAATCCTATTTGAAGAGCTTTGTGAAAATAACAGCACAAATGTAATGCACTAGTATCATGCTATCTGGAACAATTAAATCATTTTGTTTTAGATTCCATGATCACAGACAGTACAAATTATCACTGATAGTCTATACATCTGAGAGGTGCTTTTCCCCCATTTTCAACATAATACTTAGTCATCTTAAAATACCAGAATCTTTGTTTATAATACAAAAGCACATTTATAAATTATTCTAAATTTAGTTCATCCTCTTTCTTGTGGATTCCAGTGTAATCTATAAACAGCTAACAAAAGGATTGTCCCAGCATGTAGTCAGACCCCTTAAAAGTATTGTTCCTGGGTATTGATATAAGCTGATTACTAGTTGAGATGAATGTTGGACTGCCCAATTACCCTGTTTCATAAGCTCATTCAGGTTTCCCTACTTCTTCCTTCTTCATTGAAAGGAGCTTGTAGAATATAGATGGAAAAGCCAACCTCACTGAAAGTAAGCACGTTGAGTTTGCTTTCTTTCCCCTAAGGAAAGGCATTAGAGAGACCTCTATCCTAGGCCCTCAAGCAGATATTAGATCTCTACAGTCTTGTTCTGTAGCATTTCAGGTAAACACTACTCCGACTACCTTCCAGTAAGCCAGAAATGTCCACCACAATGCTGGTGAAACTACATGCCACGAACAAGGTACTGCCCAGTTTCATGCCCTTAGGGGACACGAAGTCACCTAAAACACAAGACATTGAGTCACCTAAATCAGTCTTGAGTACATCCAGTTTGGAGGGTGGGTACTCAGAAACCAAGTTAGTCTACCAGGCTTATTGTTTCTTTCAATATATATTTGTTGTGTACCTATACATGCCAAGAGTTTTGGTAGGTGCTATTAACTAAGGAAGACATAGGATTAAAAATCAAAACAAAACACACCCAGCTTTCAACACATTTATAATCTAGTAGGGGAATAAGATATAATTTGATCAGAGCTGTGATTAGAGTAAGCATATGGCACTATGAGAACATATAGGGAGGTGACACTAAAATAGGAAATGGTTTTCTGTAGTAAGTGACATTTAATCTGCATTTTGAAGAAAGGAGTAGGTGTTAACCAGGAAAGGGAGGGCATTTCAGCATACTTTTTCACTTCACTCTGCCCAAAACATTACAATTTCCAAGGTGTTCAAACTGACTTCTAGTGGCCCTGTGGAAGTGTGGCTCTGAATAGAGTGGATCTCTATAACCTCCCCGAGTAGGCATAAGTGACACAGCCTTAGAGCAGGATTTCTCAACCTCAGCATTCTTGACACATTGGGCTAGATAATTCTTTGTTGTTGGAAGCTGTGCTATGCATCATAGGCTGTTTAGCAGCACCTATGACTTATACCAACTAAGTACCAACAATAGCTCCTTAGTTGTGACAATCATAAGTGTCTCCAGACGTTGCTAAATATACCATGGTGGACATAATTATTTCCAGTGGGGAACCTCTGTCTTAGGACAAGGGCTCTGGCCACCAAGAGGGTGCCAGGACAAGGCCATCTGTGGGATCTGGATTCTGTCAGGCACCCTTTTGGGCATTTCCCGAGGCAGCAGGCACTAGGAGGCTGGTTTGTGTCTGACTTGCACAAAAATGTACCACTCCTACTACAACAATGGCTGGATCACCACTGGCCCTGATCCACTTCTAGAATCACATAATCCTATTCACAAGTGAAGGGGTACAATTTCTTAGAAAATATCATCTTTCTATTGATTCACCCAATCCCTGATTTTTTTTTTTTCTTGGTAAGAGACCCTAGGGTTATAGGTTTTTGAAAGGGATATCTAAAGAGAGTGAGCCCATTTCTTCCAGCATCTTTAAAAAGCAGTTATAATTCCTCTTCATTAAGTTCATATTTCTAGACAAATGCCTTGGTAAGAGAACTAATTTATCAAACTTTGTCTTCAATGGAATTTTTTTTTTTTTTTGTATATTTGGTATGTGTAGCAAAGCTGTAGCAGCTTTTTTTAATCTGAAGGATTTTTATCAGAGTGGTCAAATTTTGGGCAAACATCTCTATTTACCTGTGCCTTTCTCAGCTCATGCCACTCTCGAGTACCTTAAATATAGGGCTATTACTGTACACTTTAGTGATAGAATTCAAGTCCTGATCTCTGTAACTGACACTTAAATTCTGTTTTGTGTGGAATGGGAAGTTAAAAAACTTAAACTCCAATTCTGACCAAAATATAAAATTAGAACAAGAGCACTCACTAATCTGCTGTAAATTTCTGAGGCCAAGTAAGAAGTCTATGGATTATCAATGTTTACGCCTAAATTCTTATGGATTTTTTTAAAGGCTTTGAGTATAATATACACAGTTCTCTGAATTTAATTTTGGAAAGAACAATTGAAAGGAAATAATTCTGACACCATTACCACCAATCGAGGTGTTTTGTGCCCTGTGGAATACTGGTTGTTAATCCCTTTGGGATCAGAGACCCTTCTCATAATCCAATGAAAGGTATGGTCACCTCCTCTCAAAAAGCACAGAGGATTTTTATAGTGTCAGAGATGGGATAGCCCTCCTGAAGTCTGTCTATGGATGTCTTGAAAATTTACGGACCCAGGTTAAGACGTCTTACTATGAGAGAGTCTTTAGGATTCATGGAAACTCACAAGTTTCCATGTTTGGTTAGAAAGCTAAAATCTAAAACTGGAGCTGAGTCAACGTAATTGCTTCCCTGTGAAATTCCTTGACATTTCACTATATGCCCATAATAGTACATCAACGTAACCAGGGTATAACTTAAAAAGGCATACAACCATTTTTTTTTAATTCCTATCATGTGTGGAAAAGAAACAACACAATCACAACCAGAATACCAATATAGGCTGTTCACCAAAAACAGGTCTAAAGTGAAAGGACTAATTTTTAAGAACAAATTACAAGTTATCCAATGACACATTTGCCTTACAACAAAGAGTTTGTTTTAGTTTTGCCTGGTGCTGACTCAGCAACAGAGATTTATTTAAAATGAAGCTATGCAAAAGTAAAAAAAAAAAAAAAATCATCTCACCTGAAAAATACAATATACTATACACAAACAAACTAAATGACTAGAATGTAACTTTATATTATTTTCTGTTACTTTATGTTATGTTTCATGTACATATGGATACATATATATTTGCACTGCTGGATCGCTACACATTTGCATTGGTATTTAGAAAAACAGCAGCAAGGATGACTTTATTGTTTCTTTCAGTGAGAATGCAAGTCATACACTTACAGATCTTACAATTGTAAAATTAATGATGCTTTAAGCCAACACTTACATCTATTAGTAGAATGCTGTATTGATGTGTATAGATTTTATTTCTCCAGAGAAAAATCTGGAGCAATTAATGACATTTGTCTTTGCATTCATCTTGCTTTATTAAGGAAGATGAAAATGAGATTTTTAGAGCACTGAAATATTTGTCTATTGCAAACAACTCTA
>PVKE010038944.1:0-15230 GCA_004027555.1 Craseonycteris thonglongyai
AAAAAGTTCTGGATATGAATGGTAGTGATGGTTATACAACAATGTGAATGTACTTAATGCCATGGAAGAATACACATAAAAGTAGTTAAAGTGGTAAACTTTGTTATGTGTATTTTACCGCAAAAGGAAATATGAGTAAGAATGTCATAAGTGCAAATTTTATAATTTCAGATAAATTAAAGATCACTTTTAGCAACAAAGGTCAATATCTCAATGGAAAAAGCATGTTAATCTGCCTTCAGAGATGGGTAGCATCTATGTCCACGAAGGAACATCCCAATACAAATGCCTGGTAGATGCAGAGGACATGTTGCAACAATTAACAGTAGAAAATATGGCTGAAAAAGTTAGGGCCAGAATTTACAAGGCATTAAATACCAATCTAAGAATCTGACCAGCACAGTAACAAGATAGCAGTAAGTTTTTCAAATGAAAGTTTTTGCTTTATATGCAAAATATTAAATGGTGGAGGGGGAAGACAGGAAGAAATTCAAGTAACTTTGATAAATACTTATTGAGCAACCATACATACTATTCTCAGATTAACAATTGAAGAGAGTCAAGGGGCACATAGTAACTGTAAAGGCACAAAAATGCATTCATGGAGTACTGGTAATTTTCTATTTCTTGATCTGGATGATAGATATGGGTGGTATTCATCAAATAGTTAAGCAGGTACTCATGATTTGAGCACTTTTCCACATGCATGTTATAATTTAATTTTTTTTTAAGATTTATCAAAAATAAAGGCCTAGAACCCACTTTTAAGAAGTTCTCAGCTGGGAGGAAGTCATCCATAAAAATGTTTACCAAACAATATAAAAGATTCAATCACAGATTTTGTACAAGGTATCCAAGAAGCACTGAGATCCAAGAGAAAACCAAGAGGCATGACATCTAAGGAGGTTTTTAAAGAATCAATGAATTTGTCAGGTGAATTAAGAAAAAAAAATACTCCAGGCAAAGTAAAACGATGAAAAAGGCAGCAAAACAAACAGCAGAACAATTTATCCAGAGAACTACAAGTAGTTTCAATAGTTCAAAAATAAATTAGGGGAAGCCGGGATGGCGCAGTGGGTTGAGCGCTCGCTTTGCAGCGCCGGGGACCGAGGATCGAATCCCGGCTCCGGCCCATGCGGACCCATGTGCTGAACGGGGAGCTCCCCCAGTTCAGTTCTCTCTCTGTCTCTGAATCTCTCTCTCTCTCTCTCTCTCTCTCTCTCTCTCTCTGTCAAAAATAAAAAAATAAAAAAATATGTATTTAAAAAGTGAAAAGAAAACGTTTAAAAAAAAATAAAATAATAAAATAAAATAATAATAATAAATTAGAGGAAAAGCCGCGATGGGATGGCTCAGCGGGTTAAGCGCTTGCTTTGAAGCCCCGAGGACCGAGGATCGAATCCCGGCTCCGGCCCAGGCACACCCACATGCTGAACTGGGGTGTGCTTCCCAAATGCGGTGAGGCCCCCAGTTCAGTTAAAATAAATAAATAAATAAATAAATAAATAAAATTAAATAAATAAATTAGTGAAAATATAGAATGAAAAAAAAAGAGATTTATATAAACTGAAGACCAACTGAAGAAGATTTTCTCTCTGATTAGCTCTGGGTAGAAAGGAAGAAGAGATGATTCTCAATTTGCCCAAAACAGCAATTGGGTATTCAAGGCCCTCCATAACCTGACTTTTCCTCATCTGTCATAGTTCCACCAACAAGCTAGCCTCCAGACAGAAATCTTTTTTCTCAACTCAACAAGCACTTAATTTGCTTGTCAAGTACGATGCCAAAGACTAAGGCTATCTATCCCTGCCTCCAAGGAGCTCAGGCTCACTTTGGTAGCAGGAAAGGCAAACAGAGGCATCAATAAGGTACAGTATACAGAGTACACCACCTGTAGAGGTTTGCTACCAGAAAGGAAAATGTTAACTTGAGTCTTGAGTATGACTAAGAGCTCATCATAAAAATGATAGAATACAAATAGTGTGTGTGTGTGGGGGGGGGGGGGTTCAGGGTACACCACAAAGGAACATATAACCTTAGGTCCCTACATTCAATCCATATTTAAGGCCTGTCTCATTTCTCCAAAATACAGCTCCTTCATTCCCACCACCTTCACTCCATCTCTTAAGCTCAAGTGCCTATTTCTACCTGTACACAAATACAAGCCTTGCAAGCACTAGTAGAAATGATCTTTAAAAGGAAATCAGATCATGAAACTCCCTACAATGACTTCTTAGAATAAAATCCAAACATGTGACCTGGCATTTCCGGACAATTTCATGTGAGGCCTCTCCCCACCCCCCCCAAAAGTATTCAAGCTACACAGGTCTTCTCTTAAGTCTCTAAATACATGGAGTTCTTTCATGTCTTGGGACCTTTATACAAGCAGAGGACCCTGTTCCCTTTGTCCAGATCTTTACCAGCACACACACACCACCACCACCAACAACAAGGTCTGTCATGTCTCACACTATTGGTACTTTCTCAAAGAAACTTCAGTGCCCTATCAGTTACTGCTGATCTCCACCTCTGGTTTGTCTCCAGAAGAGAAAGGCACCTCATTTCCCTCATTTCAGGCATGTTGACTTTGAGAAGTCCCTAAGATACCCAAGCAGCTCTCTGTTGCACAGGTGACCATGAGGTACTCTAGGTAAGACATCTACACTCAAAACAGAAGCTTGGGCTTGTAGCACATAAGTCTGATGACAGGAAGACTGCTCAGAGAAGTGATTCTCTACTTGGAAGGAGGCATCCCTGATGTCGTCAGTCACTGTATGGAGTGAGATGTTATTGATGAGAGTGAGAGTAATGCCACATGAATGGTGTGAAAGACTGAGATATATTGAATAGAATCTTGGCTATGAGTGGATTGCAAAAAAAAAAAAAAGAATAAGAAGCAACAGCCAAAGTATAAGGAAAACCAGGAGAGAGCTATACCAATACCACCATTCCACAAACTCCTATGTCTTTTTATGCTTCCTCCATTGACAAAACCCTGCCCATAGTTTCATCCAGTTCAAATGCCACCCCTTCCTGGAAGCCTTAGCCAAACAAAACTAGACTCCTTTCCATGCCTCCACAAGTTTCTCTCACCATTAATATTATATAAGATTTGGCCCACACAAATTTCTCATCAGTAGTACTGTTACAGCACTTAACACAAGTGTGCCTTCCCTACTATGAGCATTTCAGGGCAGAGACCATATTTTAATCATCTGTGGGCCCTTAAGAAACTGTAAAAGTTATTCAACTTAACAAAAGTCAAGAAGGGTAAATAAGTGGGCAGATACTATGGACACTTTTTCTGCTCACTTCTCTTGTAAAACAAAATAACACATCTTAATTAATTTGATTTACAAATTTGTTTCTTCAATTTCTTAAATATATATACCTGTATAGTCTTTTAAATATCACTGCTATAAACATATCTGTACAATCTTTTAAAAAATCACTGCTAAACAAAATAGCCTCTCACCAAAATGCCTATCCTGTCACAACAATACAATGCTATAATCATTTCCTTCAACATAAATATGAAATGCACTTAATTTAGCTGGAGACTTAACATAGCTTATTCTTTCCTAAATTATTGTAAATGCTATTCGAAACAAATACAAAAATTAATAATAAGTTGCAAAGACGCAAGAGGACAAAAGAAGGTGTCGATCCTGAATTTGAGCCAACTGTCGCCCCCATTACGGGGAAGCCATTCCTAGTAAGCCAAGGTTAGGCGTTTGGTCAACATTTTTTTCAACAAGTGCTTCACACTCATGCACAAACCTTTAAAAAGCAACAAAAAGGACTCTACTGCCACTCAGAAGTAGGGCTAATCGGAGTTCAGTGCGTCCACTTAAGCGGCACAAGAAGCCTGAACAATTTCACAACAAAGGTTAACTTGGTACACGCCAGAAGTCCACACGGGTGTGGCCCACCTTCCCCCGAGCAGACCGCGGAAGAGAAAGGGAGGGCTCCAACTTTCACATTCGCTCGGTCCCGAGGATGCGGGTGTGCGGGCTCTGGGACGCCCTGGCCAGCAGACCGGGAAGTTTCGGTGGCGAGAGGGGGACGCGACCACAGAAACCACCAACTACAATCACTTCCCTGCAAAACTCAGTTCCCAAACGCTCCCACGCCGGGAACAACAGGCGGACTCCTCACGACAGGGAAGGGAACCCGGTGCGAGCGCCGGGCCCACTTGGACAAAGTTTGGGAAACCGGAGAAACTTTCCCGTGAGGAAGCGCGGCCGCCGCGCGAGGCCTGCGGCTCGCTGGGCTCCAGCCGCCTCGGCCCCTCAACTTCCGAGCGCCAGGAAGCACCGGCCCCGCCCGGGCCCAGGCCCAGGCTCCGCGCCCCGCAGGGGGAACGGCGGGCAGCCGCGCCCGCGCCCGCGCCCGTCGGGAGCGGCACTCCCAGCGGGGTCGCAGAGGAAACGGCACCCCGCCCACCTAAGGAGCCCCTCCGCCCGCCTGGGGAGCCCACGCCCGCGCGAAGAGTTACCTGCGGCGAGCGGGACAAGCGCAGAAGGATTCCCGAGGCCCGAAGCAGACGGAGGCCGCTTTGTCTCCCTCCTGTCCGGCGCTCGGGAGGAAATGGGCTGCCCGACGCCCCCGCCCCCCGGCCCGCCCCCAGGCCGCGGCCCCCGCCCGGCGGCCCGGGCACGCCCGCCCTTCCTAGCACCTCCCTCCCGCGCGCTCTTCCAGGAGCCTCCCGCCGCTACCCTCGCTTTCCCTGGCTTTGGGGGGCGAGCCCCCCAACGAAGCGAGCTTGGCGGCACTGGACCAGGCCTCCCAAAAGGGGCTCTTACTCTCAGCCCTTCACCGCAAAGTTATCTCATCCCTGGCCCCTAGTGGGTGCGCAGGTCGGGAATGACCCCCTCCGAGAGGAAGGAGGGACGGTGATTATTGGAACAGCCCGCGAACTCGTGAAGGCAGGTGAGTCACCTCTCAGCGCACAGGTGAGTCTCGAGGCGAGGTCTGCGCTTGCCGCACCCCTGCTAGTTCCCTAAGGACCTAGGCAAGCTGCTCTGAGGAGTGCCACAGGTGTTTCCAAAGAAAGTGCTCTTAGGCCCACCCTCTGTTTTGCAGAAAAAATTGAGGCCTCACAGCTTGAGAGAGAGTGGCCCTAGATCTGATTGTAGGCATCTCATATAATGTGAGATGGAAGACCTAGAAATCATCCCCTCACTTGACAGATGAGGAAAGCAAGAGGCCCGGTGGGAATTTTATTCCCACTTGTCCTTATCTTCCTGGTGAGTGCTCCAAAAAGAACAACAAAACTACAAAACAGACAACAAATATATATATATGACTTATGCACTATAGGCCTGGTATAGAAAACCCTAATGATGATTTTCATCCATCATAGGATGATGAGCAAGGTTGATTTCAGTAGTGGCCTATATAAACCCAAAATAATGCAAGACAACAATATCCAGTTCTGGCTTGGTGCTGAGCACAGAGCAGGGTGCTAGGGAGACCTTCCCTCAACATGTTTACCCTTTACTAGTCACATCTTCCTCTCCCCAAGGAATAGCAAATTCCTGGAAGACAGAAGCTGTATCCCCTGCAGCACCCAGGATAATGCTCACCCCCTAGGCCGGGGGTGGCGAACCTATGGCACTCGTGCCCAAAGTGGCACGCGGAGCAATTATTTTGGCACGTGGAGCTGTGAATACCATTTAAAAAATTATTGTTTATGCTCTTATAGACATAAAAATAATCGATACCTCTATCTCACTCGATGGGTTGGCACGCGAGTCGAGCAAGTATACTCTTATTTCATAAACTTTGGCACTCAATTGCCAAAAGGTTCGCCACCCCTGCCCTAGGCAGTGCCCAGTTAACATCTGTGGGCCAATGTGACCACTGTAATTCAAAGCACTATGGTCTGTGCTAATTAAGTGATGCTGACAAAGGGAAATAGAATCATGAAGGGAGAGAACAGCCTTCAAGAGAAAGACAAACCTTAATAAAACCATTCTTGCCCAACAAGACCCCATTCTGTTTCTGGCTTCAGAGTCTTTGCTCCTGAGGTCTCTCCTCCCTGGAGTGTCCGTGGCTTCCCCCCTCTACACTTGGCTACCTAAGAAGATAGTAATCAATAAATAAATATTTGTCTGACTTCTCCCCCTGAAGACATACAAACGGCCAGATATATGAAAAAATGCTCAACATCACTAGCAATTAGAAAGATGCAAATTTAAATCACAATGACATACCGCCTCACACCTGTGAGAATGGCTATAATCAACAAGACAAGGAATAACAAGTGCTGGAGAGGCTGTGGACAAAAAGGAACCCTCATACACTGCTGGTGGGAATTTAAATTGGTACAACCACTGTGGAAAACAGTGTGGAGATTCCTCAAATAACTAGGAATGGAATTGCCATATGACCCAGCAATTCCTCTTCTGGGTATCTACCCCAAAAACTTGAAAACCTTAATTCACAAAGATATATGTACCCCAGTGTTCATTGCAGCACTGTTCACGGTGGCCAAGGCATGGAAACAACCAAAGTGTCCTTTGATAGATGACTGGATAAAGAAGTTGTGGTACATTTACACAATGGAATACTACTCAGCAATAAGAAAAGATGAAATACAGCCATTTGGGACAACATGGATAGACCTTGAAATCATCTTATTAAGCGAAAGAAGTCAAACTGAAAGAATCAAGAAACATGACCTCACTTATAGCTGGAATATAAAACTGAAAGTAACAAAGAAACAAAAATTCATGGACATAGTCAATAGTTTAGTGGTTACCTGAGGGTAAGGGGGGAGGGGGGAGGAGAGTGGTAGGGGTAGGGAAGGGGCATCAAATATACAGTGATGGAAAGAGAACTGATTCTGGGTGGTGAGCACAAAATGCAATGCATAGACAATGTAATGTAGAATTGTACACCTGGAAACTATGTAATCGTTACCAACCAATGTCACCCCAATAAAGTTAACAATTATAAATACATACATACATACATAAATACATAAATAAGTATTTGTCTGAACTAACAAGAAATAGAGTTATAGGATTATGCTCCATAACACTGTATATCCATCACTTTACTCTGGACCAGCTACTTAATTTGTGAAGCCTCTTGTTCAAAAATTAACAGTTCCAAGACAGCTGAGCATTAAACCAAGTATGGGGCCTTTCTAAGCATGGGGCCCTGTTATAGGGTGAATGTTTGTTACTCCCAGAACCCATATGTGAAAATCTGCCCAAGGTAATGGTATTAAGACATAGGGCCTCTGGGAGGTGATTAGGTCACGAGAGTAGAGCCCTTATTAATGGGACTAGTACCCTATGGGAAAGGCCTCAGAGAAATAGTTCATTTGCCCCTTCTGCCATGTTAACACACAGCAAGATGGCTGACAGTGAACCAGGAAGAAAGCTCTCACCAAAACATGACCACCCTGGTGCCTTAATCTTGGACCCTCCAGCCTCCAGAACTGTGAGAAATAAATTTCTGTCGTGTATAAACCACCTAGTTTATGGTATTTTGTTATAGCAGCTGGAACAGATTAAGACAGGCCTCAAAAATGAAAGTACCTTTGTTTTGGGAAAAGAAGAATCAGGTGACAGAAAAAAATATGATAAGAGACTTGAAGCTTTATTCCCCTACCTCTGAGAAAACATGAAAAGCTTACTAGGGAAGACTTGAGCATTCAATATGTCCCAGGTTCTTGCTATGTGCCAGGGAAGCAGCAGTGAGTAAAACGGACTTGATCCTTGTACTCATAGAACTTAAAATGTAATATAACATACAGGTACTAATACAGATAAACTATAAAAAAGGTCAAGGTGAAGTTAGAGGAGAGATACAAGTAGATTTGGGGGGAAATTAACTTAGTCTGGGGTTCAGTAACCTGAGGAAGTGACCTTTATCCTGCAACCCTCTCCAGTCAGACTTGAGCTCTCACCTCTCCACCAAAACTGCTTTTATCAAGGTCCCTGATGATCTCCACGATGCCAAATCTAGTGGTCAGTCTCCATCCATAGTTGACTCCGTTTTATCATGTTCCTCCTTGAAATACTCTCTTCATTGGGCTTCCAGTACAATATGTTCTTCTGATTTTCCTCCAACCTTCTTGGCTGCAACTTCTTAGTCTCCTTTGATGATTCCTTCTAAATCGTCCCAATTTCCAAATGTTAGAGCAGCAGTTCTCAAAGTGCAATCTTAAGGACTTCTGAGACCTTATCAGGGAGTAGTAAGGTAAAAACTATTTTCATAATATTACTAAAATATTAGTTACCTTTTTCACTCCCCATCTCCCATGATGTACCATGGAGCATGCCACAGGCTACATGATTTATGATGTGGCATCACACAGAGTGCAGAAGCAGATACAAGAATCCAACTACTTTTTATTAAGCCAGACATTAAAGAGATTTGCAAAACTGCAAAACAATGACACTTCTTCCTGAATTTCCTGAATATTTTAGAAAACATTGTTATTTTTCTTTTTGAAATGTTATTTATGGTATTCATAACATGTAATAATACAGTAAACACTGATAAACTCACATAAACAAAACCTCTTTGAGATCTTCAAAAATTTTTAAGTGTGTAAAAGAATCTCGAGGGATGCTGAGATGGCTCAGTGGGTTAAGTGCTCAATATGTACCTACGGGGTCCAAGCATTGAGTCCTGGTCCCTGCACCAGCCCCTGTGGACCCATATGCTGAATCCCACCCCAACTCCCCCAGCTGGGTTTCTGCCCTGCGCAGCCCCCACATCCACTTGTGTGGAGTGACACTGTCAGAAACTGTCAAAAACTGATAATGTACAGCTGTGGAGACTGCTCTGGGCCCTCCTCCTTCTCTCTGTCAAACAATAACAATAAATCTTTTTTTAAAAAAAGGATCTCAAGATTAAAAAGTTTAAAAACTGCTGTTAAGAGTACCTGAAGCTCCTTCCTTGGACCTTTTTCTGTCTGCCATCAACCCATTGGTGATCTCATCCAGTCTTTTGGTTTTAAATATGCTAACAACTCCAGGTTTATATCTCAACCTGAACATTTTCCCTGAATTCTGAACTCCCATTTCTAGCTCCCTACTTGATGCCTCCACTTGGATAACTAGTAGGCATCTAGGTATCTCATACTTTATATGACATATTATATGCCCAAAATTGATTTCCTGATACCTCTGTCCAAATCTGTTGATCCCACAGTTTTCTTCATCTCATTAAATGGCAACTCCATTTTTCTAGTTGTTTAGGCAAAAGAAATTTGGAGTCATCTTTGACTATTTTCTTTCACATATTTCATATCTAATTCGCCGGCAAACCTTGTGCCTCTACCTTCACAATATATTCAGAATCCACCAACTTCTTACCATCTCTACTGTTACCATCCTGAGTCAAGTCATCATCATCAGTTAGCTTGAATTTCACAGGAGCCTCCTAACTAGGCTCCTTACTTCTGCCCTTGCTTCCCTCAGTGTAATCTCAATTCATTCGCTGGGGGGAAAAAAAACAAAAACTATTAAAATGTAAGTCAGAACATGTCATTCCTACTCTGCCTGAAACCCTCCAGTGGCTCCTATCTTACTCACAATAAAGGCAAGGTCCATATAAGGGCCCCCAGAGCTCACCTGTCCCCCACACACTTCTCTGACATACTGGTCTCTTTACTATTCCTGGAACACATCAAGCAGGCTCTTACCTTAGGGCCTTTGCTTTCTGCCTGGAATGCTCTGCTCCAAATAACTGCCTGACTCACTCTCTCACCTCCCCCAGGTCTTTGATCAGCTGTCACTTTCTCAGGCTTCCTCTTGGCCACCCTATCTAAAATTTCAACCCATTCCCCATATCCCATTCCTCCTTACTTGCTTTATTTTTCTCAGAGTGTATCTCCATCTGACTTATAAAGTCATATATATATTTATAGTCATATGTATGAATATGTACACATTCACATTTTTCACTTTTTGTTTCCTCCTGTCTTCCTCCCAGAATTTAAGCCCCATGAGAGCCAGAATTTTTGTCTGTTTTATTCAGTGCTACATCCCTGGTGCCTAGAATAGTGCCTGGCACAGAGTAGGTCTCTCAATAAGTATTGGTTAAAGGAATGAAAGAATAAGTGGTATCTAGAAAAGACACTGACAGGTGGATACAGAGAGAATTAAAGAGTTTGATTCTAGACCAAGGGACAAGCACATTTGAAGGCCCTAGATCCCATTCCAGGAAGAAAAAAAAAAAAAAACTTCTGTGATTTGGGAGCTGATGAGATAGGCAGAGTCCAGTACACACAGTAATTTTAAGGCTTTAGACTTTATTGTGAGAGGGATGGAGAGCCACAAAGAATTTAAAACAAGGAGATAACATGACCATATTTGGGGTTTTTTTAATTCACTTTGGAAAAAAACATTGTAAAGCAATATATATAATATCCCTTTTATGTTTAAACAATGAATACATATTTGTTTTAATGCTTTTTTCTCAAAGCAGCTGAGCCATTTAAAACATATCATCTGTTCAAAAACCTCTAGTTCTTCTCATATCACTCTAAATAAAATTTCTATGATCTTGCCCAGCAACCTCAGACACATCTTTGGCTTTTTCCTTCCATCTTTCCACTCCAGCCCACACTGGCAGCCTAGGCATTCCTATAACACACCAGCACCTTCCTGCCTCAAGGCCTTTATATTTCCAGTTCCCTCTGCTTGCAATGGTCTTCCCCCAGTGGCCCCTTACCTCATTTCATGGCTTCATTCAGATCTCTCTGCTTAAATGTCACCTGGTCCTAGAAGCTTTCCCTAACCACCTTTTGTAATGTAACATGAGCACCCAGTTCTCCCTTCCCTCTCCATTTTATTTCTTTACCCTACTCTACTTCCTAGCACTTGTAGCCACCTAACACATTATATGGGTATTTACCTATTGCCTGTCTTCCCATTAGAATGTAAGTGTCATGAGAGCATATATTTCTCTCTTCGTTCACTGTTATGACTCTAGCACCTAGCTAGAACTGTGCCTGGCAGGTAAGAGGTACTCAATTGGATGAATGAACAGTTACAAGTCTGTAAAGATAAACAACAAAGTGTTGTAGTAGTTACATGCAGGAAGGGGGATGGGGGAACTTTAAGTTTACTATATATAGGATAGTATATAATACATAAATGTAGTGGGATGGAAAGAAGTGGGCAGATTTGGAAGCTATGCAAAAGGACAGAGGATAATCAGTCTTACCAGTGGATTGGATGTAAAGGTTTCAAACTTGATCAGCATGAGTAAATAGTAGTGCCATTTACCCAGATGGAAAGCCCTAGAGGTAAAGCATATAGAAGTGGGGGTAGAAATCAATGCAGACAAAGCTATTTTTTGGTCATGCTTAGTTTTGTTGTTGTTTTTTAAACAAATGCTGGATGCTATTTTTGTTTTTTGCCTTTTTTTTTAAATTTAATTTAATTTAATTTTTTGACAGAGAGAGAGAGAGAGATACAGAGACAGAGAGAGAACTGAATTGGGGGAACTCCCCAGTTCAGCATATGGGTCCGCATAGGCCGGGGCCGGGATTTGATCCTTGGTCCCCGGTGCTACAAAGTGAGCGCTTAACCCACTAAGCCATCCCGGCTTCCCCCATGCATAG
Organism: Craseonycteris thonglongyai; assembly: GCA_004027555.1. Taxonomy (NCBI): domain Eukaryota; kingdom Metazoa; phylum Chordata; class Mammalia; order Chiroptera; family Craseonycteridae; genus Craseonycteris; species Craseonycteris thonglongyai. The sequence continues at coordinate 11,597 of PVKE010038944.1, forward strand.
TTTAAAGGCCTACCAAACATCTAAGAGGAGATGTCCTATAGACAGGGGTAACCCAAATCTGGACTCAGAAAAGGCCACAAGTAGAGCTAGAATTGTGGGAGTCAACTGCACCTGGAGCATATATGGCAAGAAGAGGTGGAGACCCAAGACCAACATTCAAGAGGAAGAGGAGGGGAAGCTGGGATGGCTCAGCGGGTTGAGCACTCATTACAGCCCCGGAGACCAGGGGTTGAATCCCAGCTCTGGCCCAGGTGGACCCATATGCTGAACTGGGGTGTGCCCCCAGTTCAGTTCTTGCCAGGGCCTATGCGGGAGGCTCCTGGCCCAGTTCCTACCCTGTGCAGCCCCGCACCCACCTGTGGAGTGAAACTATATGGAAAACTAATGCTGTCAACTATGGAGACTGCTCTGGGCCCTCCCCCTTCTCTCTGTCTCTCTCTATCTGTCTCTGTCAAAAACCAATAAAAAATAAATCTTTAAGAGGAAGAGGAGGGGATGCTAGGATAGCTCAGTGGCTGAGTGCTCGCATCAAAATCTCGAGGTCTGGGGTTTGATTCCCAGCCCTGGCCTGTGCAAACCCATATGCTGAACTGCAGTGCAACTGTTAGCTGACCAGATGGCTCAGCAGTGAAGGTTCTTGCCTCCCATGCAGGAGGCCCCAGGTTCGGTTCCAGCCCCTCACAGCCCCATATCCACCTGTGTGGAATGAAACCAAGTCACAATTAATGATGCACAACTATGAGGATTATGCTGGGCCCTCCCCACTTTTTCTCTCTCTCTCTCTCTCTCTCTCTCTCTCCCTCTCTCTCTCTCTCTCTCTCTCTCACACACACACACACACACACACACACACACACACACCTACACCTTCTCTCAAACAATAAAAAATTTAAAAATCTTTAAAAAATAATAAGAGGAAGAGGAGCCAAAACAGGAGGCTGAGTTCCCCTCTGCAACGCAGACCCTTATTTTTCTTTCCTAAAATGTCCCAGTTTCTTAACCATATCAGTGTCTTGGCATTCCCAGCAGCCTCTATTTGGAAATCTCTTTAACTCTTCACCTTGGCTCCTTCTTATTTTCTTTTTTTCTTTTAATTAAATATTTTATTTAGTGTCTAGTTATATACTAGATTTTTAAGATAATTTATATTGTTTTATTCCAATCTTTAAGCCATTTTTAAAGACCTTTTTTTAGTGCAGTTTTCAGTTCATAGCAAAATTGAAAGGAAGATACCGAGATGTCCCATATACCCCTTGTCCCCATACATGCATAGCCTCCCTCATTATCAATATCCCCCACCAAAATTGGTAGGTTTGTTAAAACTGATGAACCTGGGAAGCCGATGGTTTAGGGGGTTAAGCACTCACTTTGCAGCCCTGAGGTCCAAGGATCAGGTCCCAGTCCCAGCCCCGGATTGCACAGACTCATGTGCTGAACTGGGGTGTGGCCCCAGTTTGGTTCTCACCAGGGCAGGCTTCCCATGTGGGAGGACCCTGGTTTGGCTGCCAACTTATGGGGGCGTGCCTCCCATGCGGGAAACCCCTGGCCAGGTTTCCATCCTGTGCGGCCCCCACCCACTTGTGTGGAATGAAACTATGTTGAAAACTGATGCCATACAACTATAGAGACTGCTCTGAGCTCTCCCCCTTCTCTCCTTCTCTGTCTTTGTCTCTGTCAAAAACATTAAATCTTTTTTAAAAATTAATGAACCTACATTAACACATCATAATCACCCAAAGTCCGTACTTCACATTAAGATTCACTCTTGTACATTCTACAAGTTTGGACAAATGTGTAATAACATGTATCATGTAACATGTATAATGTATCCATTATACAAAGTATTTTCACTGTCTTTAAAATCCTTTGTGCTTTGCCTGTTTATCCCTCCCCACCAATTCTCACTCTTGAGGGCCAATTTGGACATCACCTAGTCAGTCCTTGACCACATTCCCCCATACCCCAGTCACTTGTCCACCACTTTCCTGCATTTATATTCTTATAGCATTCAACCTTCTCTAAAATGGTCTTGTCTACTGGTTTATTTTCTGTCTCCTCCACTAAACTATAAGCTCCACAAGGACAGGAATCTTATCTTACTTTTTCACTTCTCTGCTCCTATAATTTAGCACAGTGCCTGGAACATAAAATGCATTTTAAATATAGCATAGACTCTCAGTTAACTGGCACCCCTGGGGATTGGTAGATGACGTACAACTACGGAGACTGCTCTGGGCCCTCCCCCTTCTCTGTCTTTCTCAGTCAAAAACAATAAAATAAACCTTTAAAAAAATTAAAAAGGGGACGCCGGGATGGCTCAGTGCCTTAAGCGCTCACTTTGCAGACCCGGGGACCGAGGATCGAATCCCGGCCCCCAGTTCAGTTCTCACCGGGGCGAGACCGCGGCCCAGTTCCTGCCCCGTGCAGCCCCATGCCCACCTGTGGAATGAAATTATGTGGAAAAACCGATCATGTGGAGACTATGGAGACTGTTCTGGGCCCTCCCCTTTCTCTCTGTCTCTGTATCTTTATCTCTCTCTCTCTCTGTCAAAAACAATAAATAAAAATAAAAATAATTTTTAAAAAAATCAGCAAGGCTTTATGAAGTACTCTAAAAAGTAACAAAATAATGTCAAATGTCAGTAAAGATGACTTATGAGAGATCATTTTAGAGATTCTCTACATTATGAGGGCTTCGTTATTATTTATCTACATTGTGCTACTAAATAGCTTTACAGTTTACAAAGCGCATTCCTGGATGTGACCTCATCTGAGGCAATCCATAGTCCTTAAGGAAGGTAGAACCAAAATGAGTAAAGATATAAGAATGATGAAGATGAAAACTGACTTGGCAGCTTTAGAATGAAAGATTGGAAAATGTTTACCTCCTATGGCCCTGAAATGATAAGCAGCCCATTCTCCATTGAGTTCCACAGAAGAAATCAAAAGAACTCTCAGCTTAGCCTGGGGAAGATAACAGAGGGGGTCAGATTTGGACAAGAGTTGATAAAAACGAAAGGTAGAACCAAAGTGTGGGACCACATCAGGATCAAAGGCATTGAATGCCTAGTGGCCCTGGTTGCCTTTCAGTTCTTTTTCAGATGGGTTGGGGGAAAGCAGTAAAGCCCTGCCCACCATGGCAGTTTTATTTATTAGCTCAGTTAATGTCAGGGTATTTTCCTCATTTCTTTGTAGCTCAGTAATTCACAACTTTGGCTGCACATTAGAATCACCACAAGAGCTTTTTAAAAATGATACCCAAGGTCCACCCCCCAGAGGCTCAGATTCAGCTGTTCCTAGGTAAAGACTAGGCATTTTTTAAATCTCCCTGGGTGATTCTAATGTACAGCTAGAGTTGAGAATCACTGATACCTAGTCTAAACTTGAGCATAAAACAAAGTAAATTATACTTAAACCTTATTCTTTAATTCATACACTCATAATAATTATTATTATTTTTTAATTATATTTTATTGTTAAATTTAATGGGGTGACATTGGTTGGTACCAATTAGGTAGTTTCCAGATCACATCTACATCACATCACCCATGCATCGCATTATGTGCCCACCTCCCAGAATCAGGTCCCCCTCCACCACCATATATCTGGTGCCCACTCCCACCTCCCCCCACAA